>JAKOGI010004739.1:0-21336 GCA_029747015.1 Carnegiea gigantea | reverse complement strand
TATAGAACTAGGAATTTTGAGACGCAAATGAGAATCACTCTCAAAGGTGCTTGTATTACTTTGGAAATCTCTTACAATGCTGAATGATTAGCTTCACATGCCCCTCCCCTTTATAGACTCAGCAAAAGACAATCAAAAGACTCAAATAACTCCTAACAATTAAAACTAGCTAATGAAAAGTCTAAGAAAAAATGAAAAGACTCATCATAAAAGGGGTGGGGGAGGTTACAAGGAATATTCTAGAATTTTTGCAGCTGATTACATCAATCTAGAAGCATCTAAAACGTGCACAATATCAGCCACATAAGTATATGTAATCGAAGACTCTTCATATTCCCAGCATTAATCCTTGCAACTGCCTCAATTTCAACAGAGCGTAACTTCCAAAATACTCGGCCAAATCACGCGTTCTTGGGCTTGATAGAAAGCCCTGGAAGTCTAGTTTCCAGAATGGGCTCATTTTCTCAATTTCGATAAGCGGTTTAAAAGTTATGGCCCAAACAATGCACCTATCTCAGACTGGACTGGATCCGCATAACGTATCTTTGAGTGATATTTTGCCCAATCAAATGACGTCCAAATTAAACAAATTTGGGCTTGTTTGAAAGCTGAAATCTTAAACTTCAAAACCATGTGGAGCCTCAAGCTGTGGGACCACTTTAGGTAGGCCAAAAGTGCACACAAAAAGCGGGAAATTTCTGGATGACGGCAGCACTACCTCTTCGGGTATGAACGCCAATTTCCGGCAAAGTTTGGCAACTTCCTTGACTTCTTGAAGCTTGAGTGAGTCCTCCTTGAGCTGAGCTTGATGGTCCTTGGGCTTCTCACGATGGTCTCCATCACTCCAACCTAGGGATGGGATAGCGGCACTTAATAGTAATCTTGTTGATAGCCCTACTATCCACACACATCCTCATGCTTCCATCCTTCTTTGGAACCAATAAGGTCGGAACGGCACATGGACTTAAACTCTCTGATGGAGATCCCTCCATGCCCTTTGATTTAAAAAATCAAATCAAGCTAGGTAATTTCATTTTGGTGATTAAAGGGTGAATAATTCATCCTTGTTTTGTTTAAGGACCTAAAACAGCAGGTCAGGTTTGTTTTCAGCAGCAAACTCGGTTTTGAGAGGTTAATTATGTCAAACTCTTTAAGGTTTAAGTCCAATATTTTGCATTGGGATTAAAGTTCAAGAAGTCAGCTTTGCAACAAAAGAAGTTTCATCCCATTTGGACTTCATTTGCCCTCTCAAATTAGCTAATAAACCCAAGATATACAAACTGTCCAGCAGGGTCAGAATGTCTCCGGTTTTGTTCTTTTCGTTTCTTAAGTTATATTTTAGTATAAGTCTTGTATTTTTACATATTTTGAGTCCCCAAGATGTTATCTATGTGGTCCAAGTGATAGAAGCAAGTTAAGTCAAGTGGAAGATGAAGAACCAGGTCCATCTCCCAAACCGCGCAGACTGAGACCCGGTTCAGACCAGTCTGGCCATTTTGATATTTGGATCAGGCAAATGAACTCCAAATTGAGTAATTCCACTTGGAGCTGTTAGAGAACTTCTTAAGCTTTCCAACCATGTGTGGCAAGACAAGTTATGACCACGTTTGCACTGGGAAATGTGGCCTGCAATCAGACCCTGCATTCTGCCAGCGCAACCTGTTTTAAGCATGAGGTGTTTTTCCTTCTCCAGTGGGTTTTCCCAGCTGCTTGGTTGCTTGCCTACATCACACCACGTCCAAGGCTTGCTAGAAACACAATAATTTGCTGCTAAGAAGGCTTTGAAATGTGTGAACCTATGAGAAAACAAAGGAGAAAACAGCACCATGCAATCTGATTGGTGAGCCGAAAAGGGGAAGGCACTTTACGGCTGTCCAATAGGAATTCAGCAAGCAAATCAGCATGTTTAAGCTTTGTTTATGAGTAGATTAATGTATAATAAGAATTAATAATGTTTTACTTCATGTTTAGAATGTATTAGACTAGTTTAAGCAAGCTTGTATTTTAGATTAGCACAAATCAGCTTGTTTAGCTCTTAATACCTTTCCTCCTTAGGAGGGAAAGGTGAGGTGTGTGCTTGTGTGGCTGCTAGCTTGCTTATTTAAAGGCACACGGCCCCCCCTTGTAACATACATCAGATTTTGAAAGAAAACCCCTTTGAGAGCTTTGTGCTGTCATGCCTTAGTGCAACCAAATTCCAACTTGCTTATCCTTAATCTAGTCAATTAAGGTGGTGATCAAGTAGGTTTTAATCTTGAATTAAGTGGTGTTTCTGTATCTTAATCCAAGGTTAAAGACTCTAAACTTAAGTTTGGTGGGGATATCTGTATCCAAACATTGAGTTTAGCACTATCCAACTACCTTGATAATCTTCAAGTATTCAAAGAGAAGTGAAGGAAGATTTGCTAGCTTAAATTGAGTTAGTGAATTCTTATCTTTAATTCTCCTTCATTCCATACATTTACAAACCTTCATTCATCCATTACCATGCTAATGCAAGGCTAAGGATAGCCCCTTTGGCTTAGCTTTCCACACAAACACAAAGCCAAACTCAAACCGTGAAACACCACAAAACCGGCCACGCTTGGCAGTGATATGGCACGGCCATACCGTGCCTAAGTGCACGACCGTGCCACCCTTGCCGTGTGGTTTTTTTCTTGTTTGCTTCGTGTTTAGCTTGGTTATCTTCTACCCTTCATATGGCCAACACAATCCCCTTGAAGATATCTCAAAGTTCCCTTTTGATTTTTACTTAGAATCCCTTGATTCTAAGTTCCATTCCTCCCTCACATGTTTGATGCTTCACAACCATCATATTATGTGTCCACTTTCCTTGGTTTTCCCTTGATTGTATCTACCTTTGGTTTGTAAGGTTTCACTCTTAATTTGAGTTTTAGCCTAGACCCGCGGCAGGTGCATCATATTTGGTATCAGAGCAAGTTCAGAACTTGGCCTGAAACCCACGCCATCCACACGCCCAAAGCTCCTCAAAACACAAATCCAAATTCATTCCCTCAAAACACCCACTTTCGCAATGAGAATTGGGAAAGATATGTCCCTTAGAAAAATCCTTAAACTACAAAAAGAGCTTGAAGCATTTGACCTCAGAACACAAAAAATAAACTGGGAAATGCAACAGCAAGAAAGAGAACTTGATCTACTCGCCCTCTGGTTTGAAGAAAGAAGAAAATCCAATCAGCCCTTTGTTTCACCAGAGATAGATCAAAGTCACAACGTTAATGAGGTTACCATCAACTTACCTCCCAAGTTTGATGAGCATGAAGATGAACAAGAGGAAATCAAGGAGGAAGAAAAGGAGGATCGAGAAGAGAAAGATGGGAATACATTTGAAGAGAAAAAGCTTGAGGCAGAAGAAGGTGAAATACTCACCTTAGTCACCCACCATCCACCAAAAGACAAGAACCATCCTAACCATCTTTTCATTCCTTTTGGTGAACCATCAAAACTTTCACCCACTCCACCCCCCCCCAAAGCACTCAAACAAACCTTCTGTCAAAAGCATTCAAAGCCATTACTTACAACTCCTAATCTTGAATTAAGAGCAAGTGAGGAAGTGGTTTATGACATGTTCAAAGAGTCCCCCATATACAACATCCAAATCAGCAAGGAACTTGACGAGAAGAGAGCCTCCAAGAGCAAAGGCAAGTTATTCGAATGGTTGATTTTGTTTCAGCCATACAATGAATCAAGAAGAGGAGGTAATTACCTAAATTGATTTGAGGACAAATGTTTTTAACAAGGGGAGGATGATGGAGATCCCTCCATGCCCTTTGATTTAAAAAATCAAATCAAGCTAGGTAATTTCATTTTGGTGATTAAAGGGTGAATAATTCATCCTTTTTTTGTTTAAGGACCTAAAACAGCAGGTCAGGTTTGTTTTCAGCAGCAAACCCGGTTTTGAGAGGTTAATTACGTCAAACCCTTTAAGGTTTAAGTCCAATATTTTGCATTGGGATTAAAGTTCAAGAAGTCAGATTTGCAACAAAAAAAGTTTCATCCCATTTAGACTTCATTTGCCCTCTCAAATTAGCTAATAAACCCAAGATATACAAACTATCCAGCAGGGTCAGAAAGTATCCGGTTTTGTTCTTTTCATTTCTTAAGCTATATTTTGGTATAAGTCTTGTATTTTTACATATTTTGGGTCCCCAAGATGTTAGATATGTGGTCCAAGTGATAAAAGCAAGTGAAGTCATGTGAAAGATGAAGAACCAGGTCAATCTTCCAAACCGTGCAGACTGAGACTCAGTTCAGACCAGCCTAGCCATTTTGATATTTTCATCAGGCAAATGAACTCCAACTTGAGTAATTCCACTTGGAGCTGTTAGAGGACTTCTTAAGCTTTCCAACCATGTGTGGCAAGACAAGTTATGACCACGTTTGCCCTGGGAAACGTGGCCTGCAATCAGACCCTGCATTCTGCCAGCACAACCCGGTTTAAGCATGAGTGTTTTTCCTTCTCAAGTGGGTTTTCCTAGCTGCTTCGTTGCTTGCCTACATCACATCACGTCCAAGGCTTGCTAGAAACACAATAATTTGCTGCTGAGAAGGCTTTGAAATGTGTGAACCAATGAGAAAACAAAGGAGAAAACAACACCATGCAATCTGATTGGTGAGCCGAAAAGGGGAAGGCCCTTTACGGCTGTCCAATAGGAATTCAGCAAGCAAATCAGCATGTTTAAGCTTGGTTTATGAGTAGATTAATGTATAATAAGTATTAATAATGTTTTTACTTCATGTTTAGAATGTATCAGACTAGTTTAAGCAAGCTTGTATTTTAGATTAGCACAAATCAGCTTGTTTAGCTCTTAATACCTTTCCTCCTTAGGAGGGAAAGGTGATGATGGGGATCAGCCCCAAGGGGTTCTTATAGCTCAAGAGGTCACAAAGGCTTTCCAAGGATTAGAAATCACTCAAGACATGATCACTTGCATTCTGCCGGGCTCATCCCGCACATGGCCCGACTTTCTGACCTTGGTGACCTGATGACCTGAGGCTTTAAAGCCAAACTTTTGGTATGTCTGGAAAGATTGGAGAGTTAGCTGCCCAATAAATCAAGTTTCAGCCCATTTGGATGTAATTTGCCCATCCAAACCCTTTGTTAAAGCCAAACTGTCCAAAACTGTTTTCCAGGTCAGATTTTGTCCGGTTTTGGGAGCCCATTTTCACCAACCTAAAGTAACCCTAACAACCTGGAATTTTAACCCCTAGATCCTTTTTTGAATTGGCTAAAAGGGTGGGAAAAGAAACCAGAGTCAAACGTGTCCCAAGGAGGCTAAAAGCAAGGAAACTTCTAAAGCCGCTTTTGGGAAGTCAGCCTGCACCATCTCACTTGTTCTGTTTATATCTCCTGAACGGCTGCACCAAATGAGCTCCAAAAGTAGTCATATGAAAGAACACTTTCTAAGCTTTCTAATAAGGTATGTTGGAGCCAATTGGGGTAAGTAAGGACGAAGATACAGCTGCTGAAAGTTGACCCTGCAATCTGGAAAACTGGACAGCAACTGTCAACATCACCTTTTGTACTTTTCTTGCTTTTTGTGTGTCCCTTTTGGTCTTGATCCGTTGGCTTGCATTGTACCCATGTAATCTGAATTTTGAGCTCCCCTCTATATAAGGGACCTTTAGGAATGTAAGAAGGCAGCTTTTAATAGCATGCAATGAAATCTGAGTGTTTTACTCTCCATTGAAACTCCTAGTTGCTTTAGCTTGAATTGGCTAGTCAAGTGGGATTCTTCTAGGTTCCTTTCTCTGCTTATGGTGGTTGGATATCTGTATCCATAAGGAAAGAATGGGAATAGCCCAACTTCTCCTCTACAAAGTGGCGCCTTTGGCTTATCTTAGACAGAGAGTGCACACTATCCATCAGGACCGGTTGAGCTCATGTTTTGTCGTTTTGCTTGTCCTGGTTTTCAATCGTCCCCATCATACATTCTGATCTTTTGACTTCCCATGGTTAACATACATCATCTTGGTATCAGAGCTTAGGCTACCCTCTTGGCCAAGCTTCCACCCAAACACATTTCTCAAACACAAACCACAAAACATCCTTTCTCTTTCCGCACGGGACAGAATTGTGGCACGGCCTACCCGTGCTTTAAGGCACGACCGTGCCACCTCTTTTCTGCACTTTTGTCACGGCAGTAACCTGGCACGGGAAGCCCGTGTCCAACGGCACGACCGTGCCACCCCATTCTCAGCCAAATCTCGTGTTTCTCTCCCACAAAGCCCACATATCATGTCTTCTAGCCAAACACCCGAGCAAGTGGCCGAACAAGCCTTAAGAGAAAAGGCCAAAATGGAAGCTAGAGTCAAGTACTTGCAAACTCAACTTCAAAGGCTCATGAAGGAAAGGAGAGACAACTTGAGGGATTCACCTATTCCAAGTGAATCTAGTGACCTGGGTGAAAGTGATTCGGATTTCAACCCTTTTGGGTCACAAGGAAGAGCTAGTAGGCGATCAAGGAGACAAGAAAGGCATCAAGGAGGTGGATTCAACGACTTCAAAGTTGACATCCCCGAGTTTGAAGGCAAGCTTGATCCGGACGAGTTCTTGGATTGGCTACAAACCGTGGAGAGGGTGTTTGACTACAAGGACATCCCGGATGAAAAGAAGGTAAAACTAGTTGCCCTTAAACTTAGAAAGTATACTTCTACTTGGTGGGCTAATGTTTTATCTAAGAGGGCCAAGAAAGGGAAGGGGAAGATTAAAACTTGGAGGAAAATGAAACAAAAACTCAAAGAGAAGTTCCTTCCATCTCACTACCTTCAAGAGAACTTTTCTAGACTTCACCATTTGAGACAAGGGTCTTTAAGTGTGGAGGAATATACAAGGGTGTTTGAGCAATTGATCATAAAATGTGACCTTAAAGAGGATGAGGAACAAACTTTGGTGAGGTATCTTTGTGGGTTGGATGAGAAGATAGCCCATATAGTAGAGTTGCACCCATACACCACCCTTGATGAGTTAAGTTCTCTAGCTCACAAGGTGGAACTACAAAAGAAGGCTAAGGGAAAGAGTGAAGCCTTTAAACCACAAAATCGTGCCTACACTCCCCAAAGGCCTTCATACACCACGCCAAAGCCCTTTAACCCTCCAAACCCAAAACCTCCTCCCCCTTCGGACCCCAAAACAGCCCCTCAAATGTCCACAAAACCAAAGGAGACAAGGAGGTGCTTTAGGTGCCAAGGCCTTGGACATATTGCATCCGAATGTCCAAACAAGAGAGTGGTCATCCTAGCCGAGTACCAAGCATCTTTTGAAGAAGAAATGGAAGAAGAAAAGGAGTTGTACTTGAATGAGGCCCTAGAAGAAGTAGAGGAGGGCCCGGATGAAGGTGAACTCTTGGTGGTTAGGCGAGCTTTGAGTGGGTTGGCTACTCAAGATGGCAATGAACAAAGGGAGGCCATCTTTCACACGAGGTGCACCATAGGAGGCAAAGTATGTTCCCTCATCATTGATGGAGGGAGTTGTACAAATGTGGCATCCAAGACCTTGGTGGACAAGCTTCAACTCACGGCATCTCCACCCCCTTTTCCATACACCATTCAATGGCTCAATCAAGGCAAAGGTATCCAAGTCTCATCTCATTGTTTAGTTTCTTTGAGCATTGGAAAGAACTATAAGGATGAAATTTGGTGTGATGTGATTCCCATGGATGCATGTCATGTACTCCTTGGTAGACAGTGGCTCTTTGATAGAAATGTTATGCATGATGGCCGAATGAACACCTACTCCTTCATCCTAGACCACAAGAAAATCACCCTTACCCCCATTCGTCCTTACCAACTCCTCAAGCCAAAAGAAACCCCACAAAAAGACATCCTACTCACTAACCTCCTCAAGGCCGAAAACCATGAGTATGAGTCATTCAAGGAGTGGCTCCTACTTGGCCTAGGTGAAACCGAAACCGTCACTCACTCCCATCCCCTCCTCACCCCACTTCTCCAAGCCTATAACCATGTGTTCCCGCAAGAAATTCCCCATGGCCTACCCCCTCAAAGAACCATCCAACACAAAATAGACCTCATTCCCGGATCCACCCTTCCAAATAAACCGGCCTATAGACTGAATCCACAAGAAACCCAAGAAATCCAAAGGCAAGTGGATGAACTTTTGGCCAAAGGAATGATTCGGGAAAGCTTGAGTCCTTGTGCCGTTCCGGCCTTATTGGTACCAAAGAAGGATGGAAGAATGAGGATGTGTGTGGATAGTCGGGCTATCAACAAAATCACTATTAAGTACCGCTATCCCATCCCTAGATTGGAGGACCTACTTGATGAGTTGCATGGGGCCACCATTTTCTCTAAGATTGATCTTAGGAGTGGCTACTATCAAATTCGAATCTATGAAGGTGATGAATGGAAGACGGCATTCAAGACCAAGGGGGGACTATATGAATGGTTGGTCATGCCATTCGGCCTTACCAATGCTCCAAGCACTTTCATGTGTCTAATGAATCAAGTCCTCAAGCCTTTCATTGGGAGGTTTGTAGTGGTCTATTTCGATGACATCTTGGTTTATAGCCAAGGTGAGAAGGAGCACGCTAATCACCTTCAACAAGTTCTTGATGTGCTCTCCCAAGAGAAGTTATATGGCAACTTGGAGAAGTGCCACTTCTTCCCTCCCCAAGTTGTTTTCTTAGGGTATGTTGTTTCGGCCCATGGTATACAAGTGGACGAGAGCAAAGTTCAATCCATCCGGGAATGGCCGGTTCCTTCCTCTATTCACCAAGTGAGGAGCTTTCATGGTCTACCCTCTTTTTATAGGAGGTTTGTCAAGAACTTTAGCACAATCATGGCTCCTTTGACCGAGATTCTCAAATCCAAGAAATTTGAGTGGAATGAAAAGGCCCAAGCCGCCTTTGAAGATGTGAAGGAGAAGCTCACAAGTGCACCCATACTTGCTCTTCCAAGCTTCTCCAAGATATTTGAAGTGGAGTGTGATGCTTCGGGGGTGGGCATAGGGGCGGTCCTATCACAAGAAGGCCGACCATTAGCCTACTTTAGTGAAAAACTCAATGAGGCCAAGCGAAAATACTCAACGTATGACAAGGAGTTTTATGCCATAGTGAGGGCCTTGGAACATTGGAGGCATTATTTGGTGGGGGGAGAGTTAATCCTCCACTCGGATCATGAAGCACTCAAGTTCATACAAGGTCAACACAAGCTCAACCCAAGGCATGCTAAGTGGGTGGAATATCTCCAAGCTTTCCACTTTGTGATCCACCACAAATCCGGGCACTTAAGCAAGGGTGCGGATGCCTTGTCTAGAAGATATCTACTCCTCTCCTCCCTTGACTCAAGAGTCCTTGGGTTTGAATTGATCAAGGAGTTGTACACCAAGGATGAAGACTTCAAGGAGACCTTTGAAGAATGCTCACGGCACCCCCATGGTCCATTTCACATTGAAGAGGGGTTCTTATTCAAAGGAAACCGGTTATGTATCCCTAAGGGAGGCATTAGGGAGCTTTTGATTAAAGAAGTGCATGGAGGAGCTTTGGCCAGCCACTTTGGCATTGAGAAGACCTCACTCATGTTGAAGGAGCACTACTATTGGCCCAAGATGGTCAAGGATGTTGAGCATTATGTTAAAAGGTGCTCTACTTATCAACTTGCCAAAAGCCATGTCTTGCCTCAAGGTCTTTACTCGCCCTTACCGGTCCCAAAGGCTCCTTGGGAGGATGTGAGTTTAGATTTCATTACCGGCCTACCAAGGACACAACGGAACAAGGACTCCATAATGGTGGTAGTTGATCGGTTTTCGAAGATAGCACACTTTGTCTCATGCCATACTACCCATGATACCACTCAAATTGCAAGCCTCTACTTCAAAGAGATCGTGAGGCTCCATGGCATCCCCAAAAGCATGGTGTCCGACCGGGATAGCAAGTTCATGAGCCATTTTTGGCTCACTCTATGGAAGAAGATGGGCACTCATCTCCAATTTAGCACATCATGTCACCCCCAAACGGATGGCCAAACCGAGGTCACCAATAGGACCTTGGGTACTTTGTTGAGGGTCCTAGCCAAGAAGAGCACAAAGGGTTGGGATGAGTTGCTTAGCCATGCCGAGTTTGCCTACAATCGAGTGCCAAGCAAAGCCACCGGTTTTTCTCCATTCCAAGTTGTATATGGTTTCAACCCTTGTACACCTATGGACCTTACACCCCTCCCTACTCCAATCAAGTTTAGTTGGGAGGCCGAGAAGAGAGCAAATCCAAGAGCTCCATGCACAAGTGAGGGCTAAAATTGAGAAGTTCAATGATCAGACCAAGGATCGGGTAAACAAGCACCGCAAGGAAGTCCAATTTAAGCCCGGAGATTTAGTATGGATCCACCTAAGAAAGGAGCGATTTCCTAGCAAAAGAAGGTCCAAGCTTCTTGCACGCTCAGATGGCCCATTCAAGATCCTTGAAAAAGTCAATTCCAATGCATACAAGTTTGATTGCCCGGTGACTATGGAGTATCCGCTACATTCAATGTAGCCGATTTGAGGCCCTACTTTGATGAAGAAGACGAGCTACCAAGTTTGAGGACAAACTCTTCCCAAGCTGGGGGGGATGATGGGGATCAGCCCCAAGGGGTTCTTATAGCTCAAGAGGTCACAAAGTCTTTCCAAGGATTAGAAATCACTCAAGACACGATCACTTGCATTCTGCCGGGCTCATCCCGCACATGGCCCGAATTTCTGACCTTGGTGACCTGATGACCTGAGGTTTAAAGCCAAACTTTGGGTATGTCTGGAAATATTGGAGAGTTAGCTGCCCAATACATCAAGTTTCAGCCCATTTGGATGTCATTTGCCCATCCAAAGGCTTTGTTAAAGCCAAACTGTCCAAAACTGTTTTCCAGGTCAGATTTTGTCCGGTTTTGGGAGCCCATTTTCCCCACCCTAAAGTAACCCTAACAACCTGGAATTTTAACCCCTAGATCCTTTTTTGAATTGGCTAAAAGGGTGGGAAAAGAAACCAGAGTCAAACGTGTCCCAAGGAGGCTAAAAGTAAGGAAACTTCTAAAGCTGCTTGTGGGAAGTCAGCCTGCACCATCTCACTTGTTCTGTTTATATCTCCGGAACGGCTGCACCAAATGAGCTCCAAAAGCAGTCATATGAAAGACCACTTTCTAAGCTTTCTAATAAGGTATGTTGGAGCCAATTTGGGTAAGTAAGGAAGAAGATACAGCTGCTGAAAGTTGACCCTGCAATCTGGAAAACTGGACAGCAACTGTCAACATCACCTTTTGTACTTTTCTTGCTTTTTGTGCTTCCCTTTTGTCTTGATCCGTTTGGCTTGCATTGTAACCCACGTAATCTGAATTTTGAGGCTCCCTCCTATATAAGGGACCTTTAGGAATGTAAGAAGGCAGCTTTGAATATCATGCAATGAAATCTGAGTGTTTTACTCTCCATTGAAACTCCTAGTTGCTTTAGCTTGAATTGACTAGTTCAAGTGGTGATCTTCTAGGTTCCTTTCTCTTGCTTATGGTGGTGATATTCTGTATCCATAAGTGAAGAAGGAATAGCCCAACTTCTCCTCTAAGTGGCGCTTTTGGCTTATCTTAGACAAGAGAGTTGCACACTATCCATCAAGACCGGGTGAGCTCATTGTTCTTTTCGGTTTTTTTTGCTTGTCCTTGTTTTCAATCTTCCCCATCATACATTCTCATCTTCGACATTCCCATGGTTAACATACATCATCTTGGTATCAGAGCTTAGGCTACCCTCTTGGCCAAGCTTCCACCCAAACACATTTCTCAAACACAAACCAAAAAACATCCTTTCTCTATCCGCACGGGACAGAATTGTGGCACGGCCTACCCGTGCTTTAAGGCACGACCGTGCCACATCTTTTCTGCACTTTTGTCACGGCAGTAACCTGCCACGGGAAGCCCGTGTCCAACGGCACGACCGTGCCACCCCATTCTCAGCCAAATCTCGTGTTTCTCTCCCACAAAGCCCACATATCATGTCTTCTAGTCAAACCCCCGAGCAAGTGGCCGAACAAGCCTTAAGAGAAAAGGCCGAAATGGAAGCTAGAGTCAAGTACTTGCAAACTCAACTTCAAAGGCTCATGAGGAAAGGAGAGACAACTTGAGGGATTCACCTATTCCAAGTGAATCTAGTGACCCGGGTGAAAGTGATTCGGATTTCAACCCTTTTGGGTCACAAGGAAGAACTAGTAGAGGATCAAGGAGACAAGAAAGGCATCAAGGAGGTGGATTCAACGACTTCAAAGTTGACATCCCCGAGTTTGAAGGCAAGCTTGATCCGGACGAGTTCTTGGATTGGCTACAAACCGTGGAAAGGGTGTTCGACTACAAGGACATCCCGGATGAAAAGAAGGTAAAACTAGTTGCCCTTAAACTTAGAAAGTATGCTTCTACTTGGTGGGCTAATGTTTTATCTAAGAGGGCCAAGAAAGGCAAGGGGAAGATTAAAACTTGGAGGAAAATGAAAGAAAAACTCAAAGAGAAGTTCCTTCCATCTCACTACCTTCAAGAGAACTTTTCTAGACTTCACCATTTGAGACAAGGGTCTTTAAGTGTGGAGGAATATGCAAGGGAGTTTGAGCAATTGATCATAAAATGTGACCTTAAAGAGGATGAGGAACAAACTTTGGTGAGGTATCTTTGTGGGTTGGATGAGAAGATAGCCCATATAGTAGAGTTGCACCCATACACCACCCTTGATGAGTTAAGTTCTCTCTCACAAGGTGGAACTACAAAAGAAGACTAAGGGAAAGAGTGAAGCCTTTAAACCACAAAATCGTGCCTACACTCCCCAAAGGCCTTCATACACCACGCCAAAGCGCTTTAACCCTCCAAACCCAAAACCTCCTCCCCCTTCGGTCCCCAAAACAGCCCCTCAAATGTCCACAAAACCGAAGGAGACAAGGAGATGCTTTAGGTGCCAAGGCCTTGGACATATTGCATCCGAATGTCCAAACAAGAGAGTGGTCACCCTAGCCGAGTCCCAAGCATCTTTTGAAGAAGAAATGGAAGAAGAAAAGGAGTTGTACTTGAATGAGGCCCTAGAAGAAGTAGAGGAGGGCCCGGATGAAGGTGAACTCTTGGGGGTTAGGCGAGCTTTGAGTGGGTTGGCTACTCAAGATGGGAATGAACAAAGGGAGGCCATCTTTCACACGAGATGCACCATAGGAGGCAAAGTATGTTCCCTCATTATTGATGGAGGGAGTTGTACAAATGTGGCATCCAAGACCTTGGTGGACAAGCTTCAACTCACGGCATCTCCACACCCTTTTCCATACACCATTCAATGGCTCAATCAAGGCAAAGGTATCCAAGTCTCATCTCGTTGTTTAGTTTCTTTGAGCATTGGAAAGAACTATAAGGATGAAATTTGGTGTGATGTGATTCCCATGGATGCATGTCATGTACTCCTTGGTAGACCGTGGCTCTTTGATAGAAATGTTATGCATGATGGCTGAATGAACACCTACTCCTTCATCCTAGACCACAAGAAAATCACCCTTACCCCCATTCGTCCTTCCCAACTCCTCAAGCCAAAAGAACCCCCACAAAAAGACATCCTACTCACTAACCTCCTCAAGGCCGAAAACCATGAGTATGAGTCATTCAAGGAGTGGCTCCTACTTGGCCTAGGTGAAACCGAAACCGTCACTCCCTCCCATCCCCTCCTCATCCCACTTCTCCAAGCCTATAACCATGTGTTTCCGCAAGAAATTCCCCATGGCCTACCCCCTCAAAGAACCATCCAACACAAAATAGACCTCATTTCCGGATCCACCCTTCCAAATAAACCGGCCTATAGAATGAATCCACAAGAAACCCAAGAAATCCAAAGACAAGTGGATGAACTTTTGGCCAAAGGAATGATTCGGGAAAGCTTGAGTCCTTGTGTCGTTCCGGCTTTATTGGTACCAAAGAAGGATGGAAGCATAAGGATGTGTGTGGATAGTCGGGCTATCAACAAAATCACTATTAAGTACCGCTATCCCATCCCTAGATTGGAGGACCTACTTGATGAGTTGCATGGGGCCACCATTTTCTCTAAGATTGATCTTAGGAGTGGCTACTATCAAATTCGAATCTATGAAGGGGATGAATGGAAGACGGCATTCAAGACCAAGGGGGGACTATATGAATGGTTGGTCATACCATTCGGCCTTACCAATGCTCCAAGCACTTTCATGCGTCTAATGAATCAAGTCCTCAAGCCTTTCATTGGGAGGTTTGTAGTGGTCTATTTCGATGACATCTTGGTTTATAGCCAAGGAGAGAAGGAGCACGCTAATCACCTTCAACAAGTTCTTGATGTGCTCTCCCAAGAGAAGTTATATGGCAACTTGGAGAAGTGCCTCTTCTTCACTCCCCAAGTTGTTTTCTTAGGGTATGTTGTTTCGGCCCATGGTATACAAGTGGACGAGAGCAAAGTTCAATCCATCCGGGAATGGCCGATTCCTTCCTCTATTCACCAAGTGAGGAGCTTTCATGGTCTAGCCTCTTTTTATAGGAGGTTTGTCAAGAACTTTAGCACAATCATGGCTCCTTTGACCGAGATTCTCAAATCCAAGAAATTTGAGTGGAATGAAACGGCCCAAGCCGCCTTTGAAGATGTGAAGGAGAAGCTCACTAGTGCACCCATACTTGCTCTTCCAAGCTTCTCCAAGATATTTGAAGTGGAGTGTGATGCTTCGGGGGTGTGCATAGGGGCGGTCCTATCACAAGAAGGCCGACCATTAGCCTACTTTAGTGAAAAACTCAATGAGGCCAAGCGAAAATACTCAACGTATGACAAAGAGTTTTATGCCATAGTGAGGGCCTTGGAACATTGGAGACATTATTTGGTGGGGGGAGAGTTCATCCTCCACTCGGATCATGAAGCACTCAAGTTCATACAAGGTCAACACAAGCTCAACCCGAGGCATGCTAAGTGGGTGGAATATCTTCAAGCTTTCCACTTTGTGATCCACCACAAATCCGGGCACTTAAACAAGGGTGCGGATGCCTTGTCTAGAAGATATCTACTCCTCTCCTCCTTGACTCAAGAGTCCTTGGGTTTGAATTGATCAAGGAGTTGTACACCAAGGATGAAGACTTCAAGGAGACCTTTGAAGTATGCTCACGGCACCCCCATGGTCCATTTCACATTGAAGAGGGGTTCTTATTCAAAGAAAACCGGTTATGTATCCCTAAAGGAGGCATTAGGGAGCTTTTGATTAAAGAAGTGCATGGAGGAGCTTTGGCCGGCCACTTTGGCATTGAGAAGACCTCACTCATGTTGAAGGAGCACTACTATTGGCCCAAGATGGTCAAGGATGTTGAGCATTATGTTAAAAGGTGCTCTACTTGTCAACTTGCCAAAAGCCATGTCTTGCCTCAAGGTCTTTCCTCGCCCTTACCGGTCCCAAAGGCTCCTTGGGAGGATGTGAGTTTAGATTTCATTACCGGCCTACCAAGGACACAACGGAACAAGGACTCCATAATGGTGGTAGTTGATCGGTTTTCGAAGATGGCACACTTTGTCTCATGCCATACTACCCATGATGCCACTCAAATTGCAAGCCTCTACTTCAAAGAGATCGTGAGGCTCCATGGCATCCCCAAAAGCATGGTGTCCGACCGGGATAGCAAGTTCATGAGCCATTTTTGGCTCACTCTATGGAAGAAGATGGGCACTCATCTCAAATTTAGCACATCATGTCACCCCCAAACGGATGGCCAAACCGAGGTCACCAATAGGACCTTGGGTACTTTGTTGAGGGTCCTAGCCAAGAAGAGCACAAAGGGTTGGGATGAGTTGCTTAGCCATGCCGAGTTTGCCTACAATCGAGTGCCAAGCAAAGCCACCGGTCTTTCTCCATTCCAAGTGGTATATGGTTTCAACCCTTGTACACCTATGGACCTTACCCCCCTCCCTACTCCAATCAAGTTTAGTTGGGAGGCCGAGAAGAGAGCAAAGGAAATCCAAGAGCTCCATGCACAAGTGAGGGCTAAAATTGAGAAGTTCAATGATCAGACCAAGGATCGGGTAAACAAGCACTGCAAGGAAGTTCAATTTAAGCCCGGAGATTTAGTATGGATCCACCTAAGAAAGGAGCGATTTCCTAGCAAAAGAAGGTCCAAGCTTCTTCCACGTTCGGATGGCCCATTCAAGATCCTTGAAAAAGTCAATTCCAATGCATACAAGGTTGATTTGCCCGGTGACTATGGAGTATCCGCTACATTCAATGTAGCTGATTTGAGGCCCTACTTTGATGAAGAAGACGAGCTACCAAGTTTGAGGACAAACTCTTCCCAAGCTGGGGGGATGATGGGGATCAGCCCCAAGGGGTTCTTATAGCTCAAGAGGTCACAAAGGCTTTCCAAGGATTAGAAATCACTCAAGACACGATCACTTGCATCCTGCCGGGCTCATCCCGCACATGGCCCGACTTTCTGACCTTGGTGACCTGATGACCTGAGGCTTTAAAGCCAAACTTTTGGTATGTCTGGAAAGATTGGAGCGTTAGCTGCCCAATAAATCAAGTTTCAGCCCATTTGGATGTCATTTGCCCATCCAAACCCTTTGTTAAAGCCAAACTGTCCAAAACTGTTTTCCAGGTCAGATTTTGTCCGGTTTTGGGAGCCCATTTTTCCCAACCTAAAGTAACCCTAACAACCTGGAATTTTAACCCCTAGATCCTTTTTTGAATTGGCTAAAAGGGTGGGAAAAGAAACCAGAGTCAAACGTGTCCCAAGGAGGCTAAAAGCAAGGAAACTTCTAAAGCTGCTTTTGGGAAGTCAGCCTGCCCCATCTCACTTGTTCTGTTTATATCTCCTGAACGGCTGCACCAAATGAGCTCCAAAAGTAGTCATATGAAAGAACACTTTCTAAGATTTCTAATAAGGTATGTTGGAGCCAATTTGAGTAAGGAAGGACGAAGATACAGCTGCTGAAAGTTGACCCTGCAATCTGGAAAACTGGACAGCAACTGTCAACATCACCTTTTGTATTTTTCTTGCTTTTTGTGCTTCCCTTTTGTCTTGATCCGTTTGGCTTGCATTGTAACCCATGTAATCTGAATTTTGATGCTCCCTCCTATATAAGGGACCTTTAGGAATGTAAGAAGGCAGCTTTGAATATCATGCAATGAAATCTGAGTGTTTTACTCTCCATTGAAACTCCTAGTTTCTTTAGCTTGAATTGGCTAGTTCAAGTGGTGATCTTCTAGGTTCCTTTCTCTTGCTTATGGTGGTGATATTCTGTATCCATAAGTGAAGAAGGAATAGCCCAACTTCTCCTCTAAGTGGCGCCTTTGGCTTATCTTAGACAAGAGAGTTGCACACTATCCATCAAGACCGGTTGAGCTCAGTGTTCTTTTCGGTTTTTGCTTGTCCTTGTTTTCAATCTTCCCCATCATACATTCTGATCTTTGACATTCCCATGGTTAACATACATCATCTTGGTATCAGAGCTTAGGCTACCCTCTTGGCCAAGCTTCCACCCAAACACATTTCTCAAACACAAACCAAAAAACATCCTTTCTCTATCCGCACGGGACAGAATTGTGGCACGGCCTACCCGTGCTTTAAGGCACGACCGTGCCACCTCTTTTCTGCACTTTTGTCACGGCAGTAACTTGGCACGGGAAGCCCGTGTCCCACGGCACGACCGTGCCACCCCATTCTCAGCCAAATCTCGTGTTTCTCTCCCACAAAGCCCACATATCATGTCTTCTAGCCAAACACCCGAGCAAGGGGCCGAACAAGCCTTAAGAGAAAAGGCCGAAATGGAAGCTAGAGTCAAGTACTTGCAAACTCAACTTCAAAGGCTCATGAAGGAAAGGAGAGACAACTTGAGGGATTCACCTATTCCAAGTGAATCTAGTGACCCCGGTGAAAGTGATTCGGATTTCAACCCTTTTGGGTCACAAGGAAGAGCTAGTAGAGGATCAAGGAGACAAGAAAGGCATCAAGGAGGTGGATTCAACGACTTCAAAGTTGACATCCCCGAGTTTGAAGGCAAGCTTGATCCGGACGATTTCTTGGATTGGCTACAAACCGTGGAGAGGGTGTTCGACTACAAGGACATCCCGGATGAAAAGAAGGTAAAACTAGTTGCCTTTAAACTTAGAAAGTATGCTTCTACTTGGTGGGCTAATGTTTTATCTAAGAGGGCCAAGAAAGGGAAGGGGGAGATTAAAACTTGGAGGAAAATGAAAGAAAAACTCAAAGAGAAGTTCCTTCCATCTCACTACCTTCAAGAGAACTTTTCTAGACTTCCCCATTTGAGACAAGGGTCTTTAAGTGTGGAGGAATATACAAGGGAGTTTGAGCAATTGATCATAAAATGTGACCTTAAAGAGGATGAGGAACAAACTTTGGTGAGGTATCTATGTGGGTTGGATGAGAAGATAGCCCATATAGTAGAGTTGCACCCATACACCACCCTTGATGAGTTAAGTTCTCTAGCTCACAAGGTGGAACTACAAAAGAAGACTAAGGGAAAGAGTGAAGCCTTTAAACCACAAAATCGTGCCTACACCCCCCAAAGGCCTTCATACACCACGCCAAAGCCCTTTAACCCTCCAAACCCAAAACCTCCTCCCCCTTCGGTCCCCAAAACAGCCCCTCAAATGTCCACAAAACCAAAGGAGACAAGGAGGTGCTTTAGGTGCCAAGGCCTTGGACATATTGCATCCGAATGTCCAAACAAGAGAGTGGTCACCCTAGTCGAGTACCAAGCATCTTTTGAAGAAGAAATGGAAGAAGAAAAGGAGTTGTACTTGAATGAGGCCCTAGAAGAAGTAGAGGAGGGCCCGGATGAAGGTGAACTCTTGGTGGTTAGGCGAGCTTTGAGTGGGTTGGCTACTCAAGATGGGAATGGACAAAGGGAGGCCATCTTTCACACGAGGTGCACCATAGGAGGCAAAGTATGTTCCCTCATCATTGATGGAGGGAGTTGTACAAATGTGGCATCCAAGACCTTGGTTGACAAGCTTCAACTCACGGCATCTCCACACCCTTTTCCATACACCATTCAATGGCTCAATCAAGGCAAAGGTATCCAAGTCTCATCTCGTTGTTTAGTTTCTTTGAGCATTTGAAAGAACTATAAGGATGAAATTTGGTGTGATGTGATTCCCATGGATGCATGTCATGTACTCCTTGGTAGACCGTGGCTCTTTGATAGAAATGTTATGCATGATGGCCGAATGAACACCTACTCCTTCATCCTAGACCACAAGAAAATCACCCTTACCCCCATTCGTCCTTCCCAACTCCTCAAGCCAAAAGAAACCCCACAAAAGGACATCCTACTCACTAACCTCCTCAAGGCCGAAAACCATGAGTATGAGTCATTCAAGGAGTGGCTCCTACTTGGCCTAGGTGAAACCGAAACCTTCACTCACTCCCATCCCCTCCTCATCCCTCTTCTCCAAGCCTATAACCATGTGTTTCCGCAAGAAATTCCCCATGGCCTACCCCCTCAAAGAACCATCCAACACAAAATAGACCTCATTCCCGGATCCACACTTCCAAATAAACCGGCCTATAGAATGAATCCACAAGAAACCCAAGAAATCCAAAGGCAAGTGGATGAACTTTTGGCCAAAGGAATGATTCGGGAAAGCTTGAGTCCTTGTGCCGTTCCGGCCTTATTGGTACCAAAGAAGGATGGAAGCATGAGGATGTGTGGGGATAGTCGGGCTATCAACAAAATCACTATTAAGTACCGCTATCCCATCCCTAGATTGGAGGACCTACTTGATGAGTTGCACGGGGCCACCATTTTCTCTAAGATTGATCTTAGGAGTGGCTACTATCAAATTCGAATCTATGAAGGGGATGAATGGAAGACGGCATTCAAGACCAAGGGGGGACTATATGAATGGTTGGTCATGCCATTCGGCCTTACCAATGCTCCAAGCACTTTCATGCGCCTAATGAATCAAGTTCTCAAGCCTTTCATTGGGAGGTTTGTAGTGGTCTATTTCGATGACATCTTGGTTTATAGCCAAGGTGAGAAGGAGCACGCTAATCACCTTCAACAAGTTCTTGATGTGCTCTCCCAAGAGAAGTTATATGGCAACTTGGAGAAGTGCCACTTCTTCACTCCCCAAGGTGTTTTCTTAGGGTATGTTGTTTCGGCCCATGGTATACAAGTGGACGAGAGCAAAGTTCAATCCATCCGGGAATGGCCGGTTCCTTCCTCTATTCACCAAGTGAGGAGCTTTCATGGTTTAGCCTCTTTTTATAGGAGGTTTGTCAAGAACTTTAGCACAATCATGGCTCCTTTGACCGAGATTCTCAAATCCAAGAAATTTGAGTGGAATGAAAAGACCCAAGCCGCCTTTGAAGATGTGAAGGAGAAGCTCACTAGTGCACCCATACTTGCTCTTCCAAGCTTCTCCAAGATATTTGAAGTAGAGTGTGATGCTTCGGGGGTGGGCATAGGGGCGGTCCTATCATAAGAAGGCCGACCATTAGCCTACTTTAGTGAAAAACTCAATGAGGCCAAGCGAAAATACTCAACGTATGACAAGGAGTTTTATGCCATAGTGAGGGCCTTGGAACATTGGAGACATTATTTAGTGGGGGGAGAGTTCATCCTCCACTCGGATCATGAAGCACTCAAGTTCATACAAGGTCAACACAAGCTCAACCCAAGGCATGCTAAGTGGGTGGAATATCTTCAAGCTTTCCACTTTGTGATCCACCATAAATCCGGGCACTTAAACAAGGGTGCGGATGCCTTGTCTAGAAGATATCTACTCCTCTCCTCCCTTGACTCAAGAGTCCTTGGGTTTGAATTGATCAACGAGTTGTACACCAAGGATGAAGACTTCAAGGAGACCTTTGAAGTATGCTCACGGCACCCCCATGGTCCATTTCACATTGAAGAGGGGTTCTTATTCAAAGGAAACCGGTTATGTATCCCTAAGGGAGGCATTAGGGAGCTTTTGATTAAAGAAGTGCATGGAGGAGCTTTGGCCAGCCACTTTGGCATTGAGAAGACCTCACTCATGTTGAAGGAGCACTACTATTGGCCCAAGATGGTCAAGGATGTTGAGCATTATGTTAAAAGGTGCTCTACTTGTCAACTTGCTAAAAGCCATGTCTTGCCTCAAGGTCTTTACTCGCCCTTACCGGTCCCAAAGGCTCCTTGGGAGGATGTGAGTTTAGATTTCATTACCGGCCTACCAAGGACACAACGGAACAAGGACTCCGTAATGGTGGTAGTTGATCGGTTTTCGAAGATGGCACACTTTGTCTCATACCATACTACCCATGATGCCACTCAAATTGCAAGCCTCTACTTCAAAGAGATCGTGAGGCTCCATGGCATCC
>JAKOGI010004738.1:0-21340 GCA_029747015.1 Carnegiea gigantea | reverse complement strand
CCCATCAGAAATGCGCAATTAAGCGTGCTTGGGCGAGAGTAGTACTAGGATGTTTGACCCCCTGGAAAGTCCTCGTGTTGCACCCCTTTTTCGTTATTTTTTTCTTTCTTAAAAGCACCGGTCTTTCTCGTTTCATTTGCTGCGGCCGTCAGATGGGAACTGACCGGGACGAGGAAAAAGCTTTCAAATCAGGCGTTCCGCCCTTGTTCAGTCGAAATTACCGAAATTCCTCCACGGACGCCTCCCCTTTTTACTGCAACACACGGACGAAACCCAATGCTCGCACGGGGCGATGAAGGCGGTCGAGCTACCATCCGTAACGCACTCTTAGCTCGCCGCTTCCTAGCTGTCAGTTACGAACTTGCGACCTCTTTAGATATGGCGCGATCTATGAGCGACTCGGCAGCCGCGTACACTCTATAAAAGACTTGTTCCGCCAGATTCCGTTGGGTGCGATCATATCGACACTGATGCACCGGATCCCATCAGCACTCCGCAGTTAAGCCTGCTTGGGCGAGAGTAGTGCTAGGATGGGTGACCTCCTGGGAAGTCCTCGTGTTGCACCCCTTTTTCGTTGTTTTTTTCTTTCTTAGAAGCGCCGATCTTTCTCGTTTCATTTGCTCTGGCCAGCGGATAAGAACTGACCAGGACGTGGAAAAAGCATCCAAATCAGGCCATCCCCCTATGTTCAGTCGAAATTACCGAAATTCCCCTACGGACACCTCGTGGCCCTGAAAAACATATCAGAGGCCCCTTTTTACTGCAACGCACGGACGAAACCCCATGCATGCACGGGGCGATGAAGGTGGTCGAGCTACCGTCCGTAACGCACGCTTAGCTCCCCTCTTCCGAGTTGTCAGTTACAAACTTGAGACCTCTTTGGAGCCGGCGTGCTTTATGCGCAACTCAGCGGCCGCATACCCTCAATCAAACATTTGTTTCGCAAGAATTTGATGGGTACGATCATACCAGCACTAATGCAAGGGATCCCATCAGAACTCCACAGTTAAGCGTGCTTGGGCGAGAGTGGTACTGGGATGGGTGACCTCCTGGGAAGTCCTCGTGTTGCACCCCTTTTTCGTTGTTTTTTCTTTCTTAAAACCACTGACCTTTCTCGTTTCATTTGCCGCGGCCGCCGGATGAGGACTGACCAGGACGAGGAAAAAGCTTCCAAATCAGGCCTTCCGTCCTTGTTCAATCGAAATTACCGAAATTCCTTTACGGACGTCGCCTGGCACTGAAAACCACATTAGAGGCCCCTTTTTACTGCAACACACGGACGAAACCCAATGCTCGCACGGGGCGATGAAGGCGGTCGAGCTACCGTCCGTAACGCACTCTTAGCTCGCCGCTTACGAGCTGTCAGTTACGAACTTGCGAACTCTTTAGATTTGGCGCGATGTATGAGCGACTCGGCAGCCGCGTGCACTCTATAAAAGATTTGTTCCGCCAGATTCTAATGGGTGCGATCATCCCAGTATTAATGCACCGGATCCCACCAGAACTGCGCAGTTAAGCGTGCTTGGGCGAGAGTGGTACTAGGATGGGTGACCTCCTGGGAAGTCCTCGTGTTGTACCCCTTTTCGTTGCTTTTTTCTTCCGTAAAAGCGCCGATCTTTCTCATTTCATCTGCTGCGGCCGTCGGATGAGAACTGACCAGGACGAGGAAAAAGCATCCAAGTCAGGCCTTTCGCCCATGTTCACTTGAAATAAACGAAATTCTACTACGGACGCGTCCAGGCCCCGAAAACCACATCAGAGGTCGTTTTTTAATAAAACACACGGACGAAACCCCATGCATGCACGGGGCGATGAGGGTGGTCGAGCTACCGTCCGTAACGCACTCTTAGCTCGCCGCTTGCGAGCTGCCAGTTACGAACTTGCGATCGCTTTGGAGCTGGCGTGCTGTATGCGCAACTCAACGGCCGCTCACCCTCAATGAAACATTTGTTCCGCAAGAATCCAATGGGTGCGATCATCCCAGCACTAATGCAACGGATCCCATCAGAAATGCGCAATTAAGCGTGCTTGGGCGAGAGCAGTACTAGGATGGGTGCCCCCCTGGGAAGTCCTCGTGTTGCACCCCATTTTCGTTATTTTTTTCTTTCTTAAAAGCACCGGTCTTTCTCGTTTCATTTGCTGCGGCCGTCGGGTGGGAACTTACCAGGGCGAGGAAAAATCTTTCAAATCAGGCCTTCCGCCCTTGTTCACTCGAAATTACCGAAAATCCTCCACGGACGCCCCCTGGCACTGAAAACCACATTAGAGGCCCCTTTTTACTGCAACACACGGACGAAACCCAATGCTTGCACGGGGCGATGAAGGCGGTCGAGCTACCGTCCGTAACGCACTCTTAGCTCGCCGCTTCGGAGCTGTCAGTTACGAACTTGCGAACTCTTTAGATTTGGCGCGATCTATGCGCGACTCGGCAGCTGCGTACACTCTATAAAAAGACTTGTTCCGCCAGATTCCGGTGGGTGCGATCATACCAGCACTGATGCCCCGGATCCCATCAGAACTCCGCAGTTCATCGTGCTTGGGCGAGAGTAGTGCTAGGATGGGTGACCTCCTGGGAAGTCCTCGTGTTGCCCCCCTTTTTTGTTGTTTTCTTGTTTCTTAGAAGCGCCGATCTTTCTCGTTTCATTTGCTGCGGCCAGCGGATAAGAATTGACCATGACGCGGAAAACGCATCCAAATCAGGCATCCGCCTATGTTCAGTGGAAAGTACCGAAATTCCCCTACGGACGCGTCCAGGCCCTGAAAACCCCATCAGAGGTCGTTTTTTAATACAACACACGGACGAAACCCCATGCATGCACGGGGCGATGAGGGTGGTCGAGCAACTGTCCGTAACGCACTCTTAGCTCTCCGCTTCCGAGCTGCCAGTTACGAACTTGCGATCTCTTTGGAGCTGGCGTGCTGTATGCACAACTCAACGGCCGCTCACCCTCAATGAAACATTTGTTCCACAAGAATCCAATGGGTGCGATCATCCCAGCACTAATGCATCGGATCCCATCAGAAATGCGCAATTAAGCGTGCTTGGGCGAGAGTAGTACTAGGATGGGTGACCCCCTGGGAAGTCCTTGTGTTGCACCCCTTTTTCGTTATTTTTTTCTTTCTACACACCGGGGAAGGAGGGAATCCTTTCTCTATTTCATTTGCTGCGGCCGTCGGATGGGAACTGACCGGGACGAGGAAAAAGCTTTCAAATCAGGCCTTCCTCCCTTGTTCACTCGAAATTACCGAAATTCCTCCACGGACGCCTCCTGGCACTGAAAACCACATTAGAGGCCCCTTTTTGCTGCAACACACGGACGAAACCCAATGCTCGCACAGGGCGATGAAGGCGGTCGAGCTACCGTCCGTAACGCACTCTTAGCTCGCCGCTTCCGAGCTGCCAGTTACGAACTTGCGAACTCTTTAGATTTGGCGCGATCTACGAGCGACTCGTTAGCCGCGTACACTCTATAAAAGACTTGTTCCGCCAGATTCCGAGGGGCGCGATCATACCAGCACTGATGCACCGGATCCCATCAGAACTCCGCGGTTCATCGTGCTTGGGCGAGAGTAGTGCTAGGATGGGTGACCTCCTGGGAAGTCCTCGTGTTGCCCCCCTTTTTCGTTGTTTTTTTCTTTCTTAGAAGCGCCGATCTTTCTCGTTTCAATTGTTGCGGCCAGCAGATAAGAACTGACCAGGACGCGGAAATAGCAACCAAATCAGGCCATCCGCCTACGTTCAGTCGAAATTACCGAAATTCCCCTACGGACGCCTCGTGGCCCTGAAAAACACATCAGAGGCCCCTTTTTACTGCAACGCAGGGACGAAACCCCATGCATGCGCGGGGCGATGAAGGTGGTCGAGCTACCGTCCGTAACGCACGCTTAGCTCGCCTCTTCCGAGTTGTCAGTTACGAACTTGCGACCTCTTTAGAGCCGGCGCGCGTTATGCGCAACTCAGCGGCCGCGTACCCTCAATGAAACATTTGTTCCGCAAGAGTTCGATGGGTGCGATCATACCAGCACTAATGCACCGGATCCCATCAGAACTCCGCAGTTAAGCGTGCTTGGGCTAGAGTAGTACTGGGATGGGTGACCTCCTGGGAAGTCCTCGTGTTGCACCCCTTTTTCGTTGTTTTTTCTTTCTCGAAACCACCGATCTTTCTCGTTTCATTTGCTGCGGCCGCCGGATGAGGACTGACCAGGACGAGGAAAAAGCTTCCAAATCAGGCCTTCCGTCCTTGTTCAATCGAAATTACCGAAATTCCTTTACGGACGCCGCCTGGGACTGAAAACCACATTAAAGGCCCCTTTCTACTGCAACACACGGACGAAACCCAATGCTCGCACGGGGCGATGAAGGCGGTCGAGCTACCGCCCGTAACGAACTCTTAGCTCGCCGCTTCCGAGCTGTCAGTTACGAACTTGCGAACTCTTTAGATTTGGCGCGATGTATGAGCGACTTGGCAGCCGCGTGCACTCTATAAAAAATTTGTTCCGCCTTGTTCTAATGGGTGCGATCATCCCAGCATTAATGCACCGGATCCAATCAGAACTGCGCAGTTAAGCGTGCTTGGGCGAGAGTAGTACTAGGATGGGTGACCTCCTGGGAAGTCCTCGAGTTGCACCCCCTTTTCGTTGTTTTTTCCTTCCTTAAAAGCGCCGATCTTTCTCGTTTCATCTGCTGCGGCCGTCGGATGAGAACTGACCAGGATGAGGAAAAAGCATCCAAGTCAGGCCTTCCGCCCATGTTCACCTGAAATTACCGAAATTCCCCAACGGACGCGTCCAGGCCCTGAAAACCACATCAGAGGTCGTTTTTTAATACAACACACGGACGAAACCCCATGCATGCACGGGGCGATGAGGGTGGTTGAGCTACCGTCCGTAACGCACTCTTAGCTCGCCGCTTCCGAGCTGCCAGTTACGAACTTGCGATCTCTTTGGAGCTGGCGTGCTGTATGCCCAACTCAACGGCCGCTCACCCTCAATGAAACATTTGTTCCGCAAGAATCCAATGGGTGCGATCATCCCACCACTAATGCACCGAATCCCATCAGAAATGCGCAATTAAGCGTGCCTGGGCGAGAGTAGTACTAGGATGGGTGACCCCCTGGGAAGTCCTCGTGTTGCACCCCTTTTTCGTTATTTTTTTCTTTCTTAAAAGCACCGGTCTTTTTCGTTTCATTTGCTGCGGCCGTCGGATGGGAACTGACCGGGGCGAGGAAAAAGCTTTCAAATCAGGCTTTCCGCCCTTGTTCACTCGAAATTACCGAAATTCCTCCACGGACGCCTCCTGGCACTGAAAACCACATTAGAGGCCCTTTTTACTGCAACACACGGACGAAACCCAATGCTCGCACGGGGCGATGAAGGCGGTCGAGCTACCGTCTGTAACGCACTCTTAGCTCGCCGCTTCCGAGCTGTCAGTTACGAACTTGCGAACTCTTTAGATTTGGCGCGATCTATGAGCGACTCGGCAGCCGGTACACTCTATAGAAGTCTTGTTCCGCCAGATTCCGATGGGTGCGATTATACCAGCACTGATGCACCGTATCCCATCAGAACTCCGCAGTTAAGCGTGCTTGGGCGAGAGTAGTGCTAGGATGGTGACCTCCTGGGAAGTCCTCGTGTTGCACCCCCTTTTCGTTGTTTTTTTTTTCCTTAGAAGCGCCGATCTTTCTCGTTTCATTTGCTGTGGCCAGCGGATAAGAACTGACCAGGACGTGGAAAAGCATCCAAATCAGGCCATCCGCCTATGTTCTGTCGAAATTACCGAAATTGCCCTACGGACGCCTCGTGGCCCTGAAAAACACATCAGAGGCCCCTTTTTACTGCAACGCACGGACGAAACCCCATGCATGCACGGGGCGATGAAGGCGGTCGAGGTGTCGTCCGTAACGCACGCTTAGCTCCCCTGTTCCGAGTTGTCAGTAACGAACTTGCGACCTCTTTGGAGCCGGTGTGCTTTATGCGCAACTCAGCGGCCGCGTACCCTCAATGAAACATTTGTTCTGCAAGAATTCGATGGGTGCGATCATACCAGCACTAATGCACCGGATCCCATCAGAACTCCGCAGTTAAGCGCGCTGGGGCGAGAGTAGTACTGGGATGGGTGACTTCCTGGGAAGTCCTCGTGTTGCACCCCTTTTTCGTTGTTTTTTCTTTCTCAAAACCACCGATCTTTCTCGTTTCATTTGCGGCGGCCGCCGGATGAGGACTGACCAGGACGAGGAAAAAGCTTCCAAATCAGGCCTTCCGTCCTTGTTCAATCGAAATTACCGAAATTCCTTTACGGACGCCGCCTGGCACTGAAAACCCCATTAGAGGCCCCTTTTTACTGCAACACACGGACGAAACCCAATGCTCGCACGGGGCGATGAAGGCGGTCGAGCTACCGTCCGTAACGAACTCTTAGGTCGCCGCTTCCGAGCTGTCAGTTACGAACTTGCGAACTCTTTAGATTTGGCGCGATGTATGAGCGACTCGGCAGCCGCGTGCACTCTATAAAAGATTTGTTCCTCCAGATTCTAATGGGTGCGATCATCCCAGCATTAATGCACCGGATCCCATCAGAACTGCGCAGTTAAGCGTGCTTGGGCGAGAGTAGTACTAGGATGGGTGGCCTCCTGGGAAGTCCTCGTGTTGCCCCCCCTTTTCGCTGTTTTTTTCTTCCTTAAAAGCGCCGATCTTTCTCGTTTCATCTGCTGCGGCCGTCGGATGAGCACTGACCAGGACGAGGAAAAAGCATCCAAGTCAGGCCTTCCGCCCATGTTCACTTGAAATTACCGAAATTCCCCTACGGACGCGTACAGGCCCTGAAAACCACATCAGAGGTCGTTTTTTAATACAACACACGGACGAAACCCCATGCATGCACGGGGCGATGAGGGTGGTCGAACTACCGTCCGTAACGCACTCTTAGCTCGCCGCTTCCGAGCTGCCAGTTACGAACTTGCGATCTCTTTGGAGCTGGCTTGCTGTATGCACAACTCAACGGCCGCTCACCCTCAATGAAACATTTGTTCCGCAAGAATCCAATGGGTGCGATCATCCCAGCACTAATGCACCGGATCCAATCAGAAATGCGCAATTAAGCGTGCTTGGGCGAGAGTAGTACTAGGATGGTTGACCCCCTGGGAAGTCCTCGTGTTGCGCCCCTTTTTCGTTATTTTTTCCTTTCTTAAAAGCACCGGTCTTTCTCGTTTCATTTGCTGCGGCCGTCGGATGGGAACTGACAGGGACGAGGAAAAAGCTTTCAAATCAGGCCTTCCGCCCTTGTTCACTCGAAATTACCGAAATTCCTCCACGGACGCCTCCTGGCACTGAAAACCACATTAGAGGCCCCTTTTCACTGCAACACACGGACGAAACCCAACGCTCGCACGGGGCGATGAAGGCGGTCGAGCTGCCGTCCGTAACGCACTCTTAGCTCGTCGCTTCCGGACTGTCAATTACGAACTTGCGAACTCTTTAGATTTGGCGCGATGTATGAGCAACTCGGCAGGCGCGTGCACTCTATAAAAGATTAGTTCCGCCAGATTCTAATGGGTGCGAACATCCCAGCATTAATGCACCGGATCCCATCAGAACTGCGCAGTGAAGCGTGCTTGGGAAAGAGTAATACTAGGACGGGTGACCTCCTGGGAAGTCCTCGTGTTGCACCCCCTTTTCGTTGTTTTTTTCTTCCTTAAAAGCGTCGATCTTTCTCGTTTCATCTGCTGCGGCCAGCGGATAAAAACTGACCAGGACATGGAAAAAGCATCCAAATCAGGCCATCCGCCTATGTTTAGTTGAAATTACCGAAGTTCCCCTACGGACGCCTCGTGGCCCTGAAAAACACATCAGAGGCCCCTTTTTACTGCAACGCACGGACGAAACCCCATTCACGCACGGGGCGATGAAGATGGTCGAGCTACCGTCCGTAACGCACGCTTAGCTCGCCTCCTCCGAGTTGTCAGCTACGAACTTGCGACCTCTTTGGAGCCGGCGTACTTTATGCGCAACTCAGCGGCCGCGTACCCTCAATGAAACATTTGTTCCGCAAGATTTCGATGGGTGCGATCATACCAGCACTAATGCACCGGATCCCATCAGAACTCCGCAGTTAAGCGTGCTTGGGCGAGAGTAGTACTGGGATGGGTGACCTCCTGGGAAGTCCTCGTCTTGCACCCCTTTTCTGTTATTTTTTCTTTCTTAAAACCACCGATCTTTCTCGTTTCATTTGCTGCGGCCGCCGGATGAGGACTGACCAGGACGAGGAAAAAGCTTCCAAATCAGGCCTTCCGCCCTTGTTCACTCGAAATTACCGAAATTCCTCCACGGACGCCTCCTGTCACTGAAAACCACATTAGAGGCCCCTTTTTACTGCAACACACGGACGAAACCCAATGCTCGCACGGGGCGATGAAGGCGGTCGAGCTAACGTCCGTAACGCACTCTTAGCTCGCCGCTTCCGAGCTGTCAGTTACGAACTTGCGAACTCTTTAGATTTGGCGCGATGTACGAGCGACTCGGCAGGCGCCTGCACTCTATAAAAGATTTGTTCCGCCAGATTCTAATGGGTGAGAACATCCCAGCATTAATGCACCGGATCCCATCAGAACTGCGCAGTGAAGCGTGCTTGGGAAAGAGTAATACTAGGACGGGTGACCTCCCGGGAAGTCCTCGTGTTGCACCCCCTTTTCATTGTTTTTTTCTTCCTTAAAAGCGTCGATCTTTCTCGTTTCATCTGCTGTGGCCGTCGGATGAGAACTGACCAGGACGAGAAAAAAGCATCCAAGTCAGGCCTTCCGCCCATGTTCACTTGAAATTACCGAAATTCCCCTACGGACGCGTCCAGGCTCTGAAAACCAAATCAGAGGTCGTTTTTTAATACAACACCCGGAAGAAACCCCATGCATGCAGGGGGCGATGAGGGTGGTCGAGCTACCGTCCGTAACGCACTCTTAGCTCGCCGCTTCCGAGCTGCCAGTTATGAGCTTGCGATCTCTTTGGAGCTGGCGTGCTGTATGCACAACTCAACGGCCGCTCACCCTCAATGAAACATTTGTTCCGCCAGAATCCAATGGGTGCGATCATCCCAGCACTAATACACCGGATCCCATCAGAAATGCGCAATTAAGCGTGCTTGGGCGTGAGTAGTACTAGGATGGGTGACTCCCTGGGAAGTCCTCGTGTTGCACCCCTTTTTCGTTATTTTTTCTTTCTTAAAAGCACCGGTCTTTCTCGTTTCATTTGCTGCGGCCGTCGGATGGGAACTGACCGGGACGAGGAAAAAGCTTTCAAATCAGGCCTTCCGCCCTTGATCACTCGAAATAACCGAAATTCCTCCACGGACGCCTCCTGGCACTGAAAACCACATTAGAGGCCCCTTTTTACTGCAACACACGGACGAAACCCAATGCTCGCACGGGGCGATGAAGGCGGTCGAGCTACTGTCCGTAACGCACTCTTAGCTCGCCGCTTCCGAGCTGTCAGTTACGAACTTGCGAACTCTTTAGATTTGGCGCGCTCTATGAGCGACTCGGCAGCCGCGTACACTCTATAAAAGACTTGTTCCGCCAGATTCCGATGGGTGCGATCATACCAGCACTGATGCACCGGATCCCATCAGAACTCCGCAGTTAAGCGCGCGTGGGCGAGAGTAGTGGTAGGATGGGTGACCTCCTGGGAAGTCCTCGTGTTGCACCCCTTTTTCGTTCTTTTTTTCTTTCTTAGAAGCGCCGATCTTTCTCGTTTCATTTGCTGTGGCCAGCTGATAAGAACTGACCAGGACGGGGAAAAAGCATCCAAATCAGGCCATCCGCCTATGTTCAGTCGAAATTACCGAAATTCCCCTACGGACGCCTCGTGGCCCTGAAAAACACATCCGAGGCCCCTTTTTACTTGCAACGCACGTGCGAAACCCATGCACTGCACGGGGCGATGAAGGTGGTCGAGCTACCTCCGTAACGCAGTAACACGCTTAGCTCTCCTCCTCCGATTTGTCAGCTACGCAACCTTGCGACCTCTTGGAGCCCGTCGTACTTTATTATGCGCAACTCATCGGCCGCGTAAAACCCTCAAGAACATTTGTTCCGCCAGATTCCGATGGGCGCGATCATACCAGCACAGATGCACCGGATCCCATCAGAACTCCGCAGTTAAGCGTGCTTGGGCGAGAGTAGTGCTAGGATGGGTGAACTCCTGGGAAGTCCTCGTGTTGCACCCCTTTTTCTTTATTTTTTTCTTTCTTAAAAGCACCGGTCTTTCTCGTTTCATCTGCTGCGGCCGTCGGATGGGAACTGACCGGGACGAGGAAAAAGCTTTCAAATCAGGCCTTCCGCCCCTGTTCACTCGAAATTACCGAAATTCCTCCACGGACGGCTCCTGGCACGGAAAACCACGTTAGAGGCCCCCTTTTACTGCAACACACGGACGAAACCTCCGTGCTCGCACGGGCCGATGAAGGCTTTCGAGCTAGCCGTCCGTAACGACGCTAGCTCGCCGCTTCCGGCTGTCATTACGAACCTTGCGAACTCTTTAGATTTGGCGCGATGTACGGCGACTCGGCAGCGCGTGGCACTCTATAAAGATTTGGTCCCCAATTCTAATGGTGAAACATCCCGATTATGCAACGCGGATCTCATCAGAACTGCGCTAGTGAAGCGTGCTTGGGAAAGAGTAATACTAGATGGGTGACCTCCTGAAGTCCACGTGTTTGCGATCCCCCTTGTCGTTGTTTTTTTTTTTTTTCACTTAAAAGCGCCGATCTTTCCCGGGTTTCTCTGCTGCGGGCAGTCGATGAGAACTGACCAGACAAGGAAAAAGCAATCCCGAGTCAGGCCTGCCGCCCCATTTTCACTATGAAATTACCGAAATTCCCGCTAACGGACGCGTGCCAGGCCCTGAAAACCACATCAGAGGTCGTTTTTTAATACAACACCCGGACGAAACCCCATGCATGCACGGGGCGATGAGGGTGGTCGAGCTACCGTCCGTAACGCACTCTTAGCTCGCCGCTTCCGAGCTGCCCGTTACGAGCTTGCGATCTCTTTGGAGCTGGCGTGCTGTATGCACAGCTCAACGGCCGCTCACCCTCAATGAAACATTTGTTCCGCAAGAATCCAACGGGTGCGATCATCCCAGCACTAACGCACCGGATCCCATCAGAAATGCACAATTAAGCGTGCTTGGGTGAGAGTAGCACAAGGATGGGTGACCCCCTGGGAAGTCCTCGTGTTGCACCCCTTTTTCGTTATTTTTTTCTTTCTTAAAAGCGCCGGTCTTTCTCATTTCATTTGCTGCGGCCGTCGGATGGGAGCTGACCGGGACGAGGAAAAAGCTTTAAAATCAGGCCTTCGGCCCTTGTTCACTCGAAAATACCGAAATTCCTCCACGGACGCCTCCTGGCACTGAAAACCACATTAGAGGCCCCTTTTTACTACAACATACGGACGAAACCCAATGCTCGCAAGGGGCGATGAAGGCGGCCGAGCTACCGTCCGTAACGCACTCTTAGCTCGTCGTTTCCGAGCTGTCAGTTATGAACTTGCGAACTCTTTAGCTTTGGCGCGATCTATGAGCGACTCGGCAACCGCAAAGACTCTATAAAAGACTTGTTCCGCCAGATTCCGATGGGTGCGATCATACCAGCACTGATGCACCGGATCCCATCAGAACTCCGCAATTAAGCGTGCTTGGGCGAGAGTAGTGCTAGGATGGGTGACCTCCTGGGAAGTCCTCGTGGTGCACCCCCTTTTCGTTGTTTTTTTCTTCCTTAAAAGCGCCGATCTTTCTCGTTTTATCTGCTGCGGCCGTCGGATGAGAACTGACCAGGACGAGGAAAAAGCATCCAAGTCAGGCCTTCCGCCCATGTTCACTTGAAATTACCGAAATTACCCTACGGGCGCGTCCGGGCCCTGAAAACCACATCAGAGGTCGTTTTTTAATACAACACACGGATGAAACCCCATGCATGCACGGGGCGATGAGGGTGGTCGAGCTACCGTCCGTAACGCACGCTTAGCTCGCCTCTTCCGAGTTGTCAGCTACGAACTTGCGACCTCTTTGGAGCCGGCGTGCTTTATGCGCAGCTCAGCGGCCGCGTACCCTCAATGAAACATTTGTTCCCCAAGAATTCGATGGGTGCGATCATACCAGCACTAATGCACCGGATCCCATCAGAACTCCGCAGTTAAGCGTGCTTGGGCGAGAGTAGTATTGGGACGGGTGACCTCCTGGGAAGTCCTCGTGTTGCACCCTTTTTCGTTGTTTTTTCTTTCTCAAAACCACCGATCTTTCTCGTTTCATTTAATGCGGCCGCCGGATGAGGACTTACCGGGACGAGGAAAAAGCTTCCAAATCAGGCCTTCCGTCCTTGTTCTATCGAAATTGCCGAAATTCCTTTACGGACGCCGCCTGGCACTGAAAACCACATTAGAGGCCCCTTTTTACTGCAACACATGAACGAAACCCAATGCTCGCACGGGGCGATGAAGGCGGTCGAGCTACCGTCCGTAACGAACTCTTAGCTCGCCGCTTCTGAGCTGTCAGTTACGAACTTGCGAACTCTTTAGATTTGGCGCGATGTATGAGCGACTCGGGAGCCGCGTGCACTCTATAAAAGATTTGTTCCGCCAGGTTCTAATGGGTGCGATCATCCCAGCATTAATGCACCGGATCCCATCAGAACTGCGCGGTTAAGCGTGCTCGGGCGAGAGTAGTGCTAGGATGGGTGACCTCCTGGGAAGTCCTCGTGTTGCACCCCCTTTTCGTTGTTTTTTTCTTCCTTAAAAGCGCCGATCTTTCTCGTCTCATCTGCTGCGGCCGTCGGATGAGAACTGACCAGGACGAGGAAAAAGCATCCAAGTCAGGCCTTCCGCCCATGTTCACTTGAAATTACCGAAATTACCCTACGGACGAGTCCAGGCCCGGAAAACCACATCAGAGGTCGTTTTTTAATACAACACACGGACGAAACCCCATGCATGCACGGGGCGATGAGGGTGGTCGAGCTACCGTCCGTAACGCACTCTTAGCTCGCCGCTTCCGAGCTGCCAGTTACGAACTTGCCATCTCTTTGGAGCTGGCGTGCTGTATGCACAACTCAACGGCCGCTCACCCTCAATGAAACATTTGTTCCGCAAGAATCCAATGGGTGCGATCATCCCAGCACTAATGCACCAGATCCCATCAGAAATGCGCAATTAAGCGTGCTTGGGCGAGAGTAGTACTAGGATGGGTGACCACCTGGGAAGTCCTCGTGTTGCACCCCTTTTTCGTTATTTTTTCTTTCTTAAAAGCACCGGTCTTTCTCGTTTCATTTGCTGCGGCCGTCGGATGGGAACTTACCCGGGCGAGGAAAAATCTTTCAAATCAGGCCTTCCGCCCTTGTTCACTCGAAATTACCGAAATTCCTCCACGGACGCCGCCTGGCACAGAAAATCACATTAGAGGCCCCTTTTTACTGCAACACACGGACGAAACCCAATGCTCGCACGGGGCGATGAAGGCGGTCGAGCTACCGTCCGTAACGCACTCTTAGCTCGCCGCTTCCGAGCTGTCAGTTACGATCTTGCGAACTTTTTAGATTTGGCGCGATCTATGAGCGACTCGGCAGCCGCGTACACTCTATAAAAGACTTCTTCCGCCAGATTTCGATGGGTGCGATCGTACCAGCACTGATGCACCGGATCCCATCAGAACTCCGCAGTTAAGCGTGCTTGGGCGAGAGTAGTGCTAGGATGGGTGACCTCCTGGGAAGTCCTCGTGTTGCGCCCCCTTTTCGTTGTTTTTTTCTTCCTTAAAAGCGCCGATCTTTCTCGTTTCATCTGCCGCGGCCGTCGGATGAGAACTGTCCAGGACGAGGAAAAAGCATCCAAGTCAGGCCTTCCGCCCATGTTCACTTGAAATTACCGAAATTCCCCTACGGACGAGTCCAGGTCCGGAAAACCACATCAGAGGTCGTTTTTTAATACAACACACGGACGAGTCCAGGTCCGGAAAACCACATCAGAGGTCGTTGTTTTTTTCTTTCTTAGAAGCGCCGATCTTTCTCGTTTCATTTGCTGCGGCCAGCGGATAAAAACTGACCAGGACATGGAAAAAGCATCCAAATCAGGCCATCCGCCTATGTTCAGTCGAAATTACCGAAATTCCACTACGGACGCCTCGTGGCCCTGAAAAACACATCAGAGGCCCCTTTTTACTGCAACGCACGGACGAACCCCCATGCATGCACGGGGCGATGAAGGTGGTCGAGCTACCGTCCGTAACGCACGCTTAGCTCGCCTCCTCCGAGTTGTCAGCTATGAACTTGCGACCTCTTTGGAGCCGGCGTACTTTATGCGCAACTCAGCGGCCGCGTACCCTCAAGGAAGCATTTGTTCCGCAAGAATTCGATGGGTGCGATCATACCAGCACTAATGCACCGGATCCCATCAGAACTCCGCAGTTAAGCGCGCTTGGGCGAGAGTAGTACTGGGAGGGGTGACCTCCTGGGAAGTCCTCGTGTTGCACCCCTTTTTCGTTGTTTTTTCTTTCTCAAAACCACCGATCTTTCTCGTTTCATTTGCTGCGGCCGCCGAATGAGGACTGACCAGGACGAGGAAAAAGCTTCCAAATCAGGCCTTCCGTCCTTGTTCAATCGAAATTACCGAAATTCCTCCACGGACGCCTCCTGGCACTGAAAACCACATTAGAGGCCCCTTTTACTGAAACACACGGACGAAACCCAATGCTCGCACGGGGCGATGAAGGCGGTCGAGCTACCGTCCGTAACGACCTCTTAGCTCGCCGCTTCCGAGCTGTCAGTTACGAACTTGCGAACTCTTAGATTTGGCGCGATGTATGAGCGGCTCGGCAGCCGCCTGCACTGTATAAAAGATTTGTTCCGCCAGATTCTAATGGGTCGATCATCCCAGCATTAATGCACCGGATCCCATCAGAACTGCGCAGTTAAGCGTGCTTGGGCGAGAGTAGTACTAGGACGGGTGACCTCCTGGGAAGTCCTCGTGTTGCACACCCTTTTCGTTGTTTTTTTCTTCCTTAAAAGCGCCGATCTTTCTCGTTTCATCTGCTGCGGCCGTCGGATGAGAACTGACCAGGACGAAGAAAAAGCATCCAAGTCAGGCCTTCCGCCCATGTTCACTTGAAATTACCGAAATTCCCCTACGGACCCGTCCAGGCCCTGAAAACCACATCAGAGGTCGTTTTTTAATGCAACACACGGACGAAACCCCATGCATGCACGGGGCGCTGTGGGTGGTCGAGCTACCGTCCGTAACGCACTCTTAGCTCGCCGCTTCCGAGCTGCCAGTTACGAACTTGCGATCTCTTTGGAGCTGTCGTGCTGTATGCACAACTCAACGGCCGCTCACCCTCAATGAAACATTTGTTCCGCAAGAATCCAATGGGTGCGATCATCCCAGCACTAATGCAACGGATCCCATCAGAAATGCGCAATTAAGCGTGCTTGGGCGAGAGTAGTACTAGGATGGGTGACCCCCTGGGAAGTCCTCGTGTTGCACCCCTTTTCGTTATTTTTTTCTTTCTTAAAAGCACCGGTCTTTCTCGTTTCATTTGCTGCGGCCGTCGGATGGAAATTGACCGGGACGAGGAAAAAGCTTTCAAATCAGGCCTTCCGCCCTTGTTCACTCGAAATTACCGAAATTCCTCCACGGACGCCTCCTGGCACTGAAATCCACATTAGAGGCCCGTTTTTGCTGCAACACACGGACAAAACCCAGTGCTCGCACGGGGCGATGAAGGCGGTCGAGCTACCGTCCGTAACGCACTCTTAGCTCGCCGCTTCCGAGCTGTCAGTTACGAACTTGCGAACTCTTTAGATTTGACGCGATCTATGAGCGACTCGGCAGCCGCTTACACTCTATAAAAGACTTGTTCCGCCAGATTCCGATGGGTGCGATCATACCAGCACTGATGCACCGGATCCCATCAGAACTCCGCAGTTAAGCGTGCGTGGGCGAGAGTAGTGGTAGGATGGGTGACCTCCTGGGAAGTCCTCGTGTTGCACCCCTTTTTCGTTGTTTTTTTCTTTCTTAGAATCGCCGATCTTTCTCGTTTCTTTTGCTGCGGCCAGCAGATAAGAACTGACCAGGACGTGGAAAAAGCATCCAAATCAGGCCATCCGCCTATGTTCAGTCGAAATTACCGAAGTTCCCCTACGGACGCCTCGTGGCCCTGAAAAACACATCAGAGGCCCCTTTTTACTGTAACGCACGGACGAAACCCCATGCATGCACGGGGCGATGAAGGTGGTCGAGCTACCGTCCGTAACGCACGCTTAGCTTGCCTCTTCCGAGCTGTCAGTTACGAACTTGCGACCTCTTTGGAGCTGGCGTGCTGTATGCGCGACTCTGCGGCCGCATTCCCTCAATGAAACCTTTGTTCCGCAAGAATCCAATGGGTGCGATCATACCAGCACTAATGCACCGGATCGCATCAGAACTACGCAGTTAAGCGTGCTTGGGCGAGAGTAGTAGTAGGATGGGTGACCTCCTGGGAAGTCCTCGTGTTGCACCCCTTTTTCGTTATTTTTTCTTTCTCAAAACCACCGATCTTTCTCGTTTCATTTGCTGCGGCCGCCGGATGAGAACTGACCAGGACGAGGAAAAAGCTTCCAAATCAGGCCTTCTGTCCTTGTTCAATCGAAATTACCGAAATTCCTTTACGGACGCCGCCTGACACTGAAAACCACATTGGAGGCCCCTTTTTGCTGCAACACACGGACGAAACCCCGTGCTCGCACGGGGCGATGAAGGCGGTCGAGCTACCGTCCGTAACGAACTCTTAGCTCGCCGCTTCCGAGCTGTCAGTTACCAACTTGCGAACTCTTTAGATTTGGCGCGATGTATGAGCGACTCGGCAGCCGCGTGCACTCTATAAAAGATTTGTTCCGCCAGAGTCTAATGGGTGCGATCATCCCAGCATTAATGCACCGGATCCCATCAGAACTGCGCAGTTAAGCGTGCTTCGGCGAGAGTAGTACTAGGATGGGTGACCCCCTGGGAAGTCCTCGTGTTGCCCCCCTTTTTCGTTATTTTTTTCCCTTAAAAGCGGCCGATCTTCTGTTCATCTGCTTGTGGACGTCGATGAGAAACTGACCAGGACGAGGAAAAAGCCCCCCCCCACCCAAGTTCAGGCCTTCCGCAGCATTTTCACTTGAAATACCGAAATTTCCTACGGACGCGTCCAGGCCCTTTGACCAACCACACTCAGAGGGGTAGTTTTTTCATACAAACACACGGCACGAAACCCATATCGACATGCACGGGGCGATGAGGGTGGTCGAGCTACCGTCCGTCACGCACTCTTAGCTCGCCGCTTCCGAGCTGCCAGTTACGAACTTGCGATCTCTTTGGAGCTGGCGTGCTGTATGCACAACTCAACGGCCGCTCACCCTAAATGAAACATTTGTTCCGCAAGAATCCAATGGGTGCGATCATCCCAGCACTAATGCACCGGATCCCATCAGAAATGCACAATTAAGCGTGCTTGGGCGAGAGTCGTACTAGGATGGGTGACCCCCTGGGAAGTCCTCGTGTTGCACCCCTTTTTCGTTATTTTTTTCTTTCTTAAAAGCACCGGTCTTTCTCTTTTCATTTGCTGCGGCCGTCGGAGGGAGCCGACCGGGACGAAGGAAAAAGCTTAAAATCAGGGCCTCTTTTCGCCCTTGTTCACTCGAAATTACCGAAATTCCTCCACGGACGCATCCTGGCACTGAAAACCACATTAGAGGCCCCTTTTTACTGCAACACACGGACGAAACCCAATGCTCGCACGGGGAGATGAAGGCGGTCGAGCTACCGTCCGTAACGAACTCTTAGCTCGCCGCTTCCGAGCTGTCAGTTACGAACTTGTGAACTCTTTAGATTTGGCGAAATGTATGAGCGACTCGGCAACGCGTATAGACTCTATAAAAGACTTGTTCCGCCAGATTCCGATGGGTGCGATCATACCAGCACTGATGCACGGATCCCTCAGAACTCCGCAGTTAAGCGTGCTTTGGGCGAGAGTAGGCTTAGGGCGGGTGACCTCCGGGAAGTCCTCGGTTGCACCCCTTTTTAGTTGTATTTCTTCTTTCGTAGAAGCGCCGGTCTGCTCGGTTTTGCATGTGCTAGCGGCCAGAGGATAAGAACGAACAGGACGTGGAAAATAGCATTCAAATCAGGCGATGCTATGTTCAGCGAAATACCGAATTCCCCTTGTTCGACGGACGCCTCGGGGCCCTGAAACAAAACACACAGAGCCCCTTTTACTGCAACACACGGATGAAACCTCATGCTTGCACGGGGCGATAAAGGTGGTCGAGCTACCGTCCGTAACGCACGCTTAGCTCGCCTCTTCCGGGCTGTCAGTTACGAACTTGCGACTTCTTTGGAGCTGGCGTGCTGTATGCGCGACTCTGCGGCCGCGTACCCTCAATGAAACATTTGTTCCGCAAGAATCCAATGGGTGCGATCATACGAGCACTAATGCACCGAATCCCATCAGAACTCCGCAGTTAAGCGTGCTTGGGCGAGAGTAGTACTGGGATGGGTGACCTCCTGGGAAGTCCTCGTGTTGCACCCCTTTTTCGTTGTTTTTTCTTTCTCAAAACCACCGATCTTTCTCGTCTCATTTGCTGCGACCGCCGGATGGGGACTGACCAGGACAAGGAAAAAGCTTCCAAATCAGGCCTTCCGTCCTTGTTCAATCGAAATTACCGAAATTCCTTTACGGACGCCTCCTGGCACTGAAAACCACATTAGAGCCCCCGTTTTACTGCAACACACAGACGAAACCCCGCGCTCGCATGGGGCGATGAAGGCGGTCGAGCTACCGTCCGTAACGAACTCTTAGCTCGCCGCTTCCAAGCTGTCAGTTACGAACTTGCGAACTCTTCCGATTTGGCGCGATGTTTGAGCGACTGGGCAGCCGCGTGCACTCTAAAAAAGATTTGTTCCGCCAGATTCTAATGGGTGCCATCATCCTGGCATTAATGCACCGGATCCCATCAGAACTGCACCGTTAAGCGTGCTTGGGCGAGAGTAGTGCTAGGATGGGTGACCTCCTGGGAAGTCCTCGTGTTGCACCCCCTTTTCGTTGTTTTTTTCTCCCTTAAATGCGCCGATCTTTCTCGTTTCATCTGCTGCGGCCGTCGGATGAGAACTGACCAGGACGAGGAAAAAGCATCCAAGTAAGGCCTTCCGCCCATGTTCACTTGAAATTACCGAAATTCCCCTACGGACGCGTCCAGGCCCTGAAAACCACATCAGAGGTCGTTTTTTAATAAAACACACGGACGAAACCCCATGCATGCACGGGGCGGTGAGGGTGGTCGAGCTACCGTCCGTAACGCACTCTTAGCTCGCCGCTTCCGAGCTGCCAGTTATGAACTTGCGATCTCTTTGGAGCTGGCGTGCTGTATGCGCAACTCAACGGCCGCTCACCCTCAATGAAACATTTGTTCCGCAAGAATACAATGGGTGCGATCATCCCAGCACTAATGCACCGGATCCCATCAGAAATGCGCAATTAAGCGTGCTTGGGGGAGAGTAGTACTAGGATGGGTGACCCCCTGGGAAGTCCTCGTGTTGCACCCCTTTTTCGTTATTTTTTTCTTTCTTTAAAGCACCGGTCTTTCTCGCTTCATTTGCTGCGGCCGTCGGATGGGAACTGACCGGGGCGAGGAAAAAGCTTTCAAATCAGGCCTTCCGCCCTTGGTCACTCGAAATTACCGAAATTCCTCCACGGACGCCTCCTGGCACTGAAAACCACATTAGAGGCCCCTTTTTACTGCAACACACGGACGAAACCCAATGCTCGCACGGGGCGATGAAGTCGGTCGAGCTACCGTCCGTAACGCACTCTTAGCTCGCCGCTTCCGAGCTGTCAATTACGAACTTGCGAACTCTCTAGATTTGGCGCGATCTGTGAGCGACTCGGCAGCTGCGTACACTCTATAAAAGACTTGTTCCGCCAGATTCCGGTGGGTGCGATCATACCAGCACTGATGCCCCGGATCCCATCAGAACTCCGCAGTTCATCGTGCTTGGGCGAGAGTAGTGCTAGGATGGGTGACCTCCTGGGGAGTCCTCGTGTTGCCCCCCTTTTTCGTTGTTTTCTTCTTTCTTAGAAGCGCCGATCTTTCTGGTTTCATTTGCTGTGGCCAGCGGATAAGAATTGACCAGGACGCGGAAAAAGCATCCAAATCAGGCCATCCGCCTATGTTCGGTCGAAAGTACCGAAATTCCCCTACGGACGCGTCCAGGCCCTGAAAACCACATCAGAGGTCGTTTTTTTAATACAACACACGGACGAAACCCCATGCATGCACGGGGCGATGAGGGTGGTCGAGCTACCGTCCGTAACGCACTCTTAGCTCGCCGCTTCCGAGCTGCCAGTTACGAACTCGCGATCTCTTGGGAGCTGGCGTGCTGTATGCACAACTCAACGGCCGCTCACTCTCAATGAAACATTTGTTCCGCAAGAATCCAATGGGTGCGATCATCCCAGCACTAATGCATCGGATCCCATCAGAAATGCGCAATTAGGCGTGCTTGGGCGAGAGTAGTACTAGGATGGGTGACCCCCTGGGAAGTCCTCGTGTTGCACCCCTTTTTCGTTATTTTTTTCTTTCTTAAAAGCACCGGTCTTTCTCTTTTCATTTGCTGCGGCCGTCGGATAGGAACTGACCGGGACGAGGAAAAAGCTTTCAAATCAGGCCTTCCTCCCTTGTTCACTCGAAATTACCGAAATTCCTCCACGGACGCCTCCTGGCACTGAAAACCACATTAGAGGCCCCTTTTACTGCAACACACGGACGAAACCCAATGCTCGCACGGGGCGATGAAGGCGGTCGAGCTACCGTCCGTAACGCACTCTTAGCTCGCCGCTTCCGAGCTGTCAGTTACGAGCTTGCGAACTCTTTAGATTTGGCGCGATCTACGAGCGACTCGGCAGCCGCGTACACTCTATAAAAGACTTGTTCCGCCAGATTCCGATGGGGGCGATCATACCAGCACTGGTGCACCGGATCCCATCAGAACTCCGCAGTTAAGCGTGCTTGGGCGAGAGTAGTACTAGGATCGGTGACCTCCTGGGAAGTCCTCGTGTTGCACCCCTTTTTCGTTGTTTTTTTCTTTCTTAGAAGCGCCGATCTTTCTCGTTTAATTTGCTGTGGCCAGCGGATAAGAACTGACCAGGACGTGGAAAAAGCGTCCAAATCAGGCCATCCGCCTATATTCAGTCGAAATTACCAAAATTCCCCTACGGACGCCTCGTGGCCCTGAAAAACACATCAGAGGCCCCTTTTTACTGCAACGCACGGACGAAACCCCATGCATGCACGGGG
>JAKOGI010004737.1:0-21340 GCA_029747015.1 Carnegiea gigantea | reverse complement strand
TGAAACTTCCTACTCCTACTGCAATTCGAATATCGATAAATTTTCATCTCTTTGAGTTTTAGATAAATTCTATCTAAAATTATTGATAGAATTTTATCAACTCAAGAATTATCACTAAAAAAAAAGGGGTCAAAAAAAAAAAGGGGAAGCCATACGTGCCCCCCACAAAAAAAAAAGAAGGAAAAAAAAAAGGCAAAAAAAAAGAAGGGTCAAAAAAAAAAAAGGGGGAAGACATGCGTGCAAAAAAAAAAAGAAAGAAAGAAAGAAAAATTTCAATCGAAAAAAATACTGGGCAAGTAAAAAAAAAAAAAAAAAAATTTGACCCTGTCAAACCTTTGATCATTTATATCAATTAAGTATTCGAGACTCAGCCGCTTCAAAAAAAAAAATTTGATTGCGCGACCGACTCTCGAGGGGGCATTTGTAGAAGGCCAAAAAAAAAAAATCTATAACGAATTAAATGATGCCACGTGTAAAAAATGGACCAACCATAAAGTGCGACGTGTTACGTTGACTTTGGTTGGCCCGCTCGGTCAAAATTAGGTGCAGCCAATCAAAAGTCGCCACGCGTCATCGATGATGCAAGAATTAGTAATTATTTTCTTTATTTAAAAATAAGAAAATTATTACTGGGCCTAGGCCCAAAACCCAGCTCCAACCCTAACCGGCAGAGCCTATAAATAGAGGCCTTCTCCCTTCATTTGGAGGCACTCAGCATTTGCAGAATTCAGAGCTCGGACAGCAAGGAGCATCCAGCTACCAAGCGAGAAGGATCAAGACTTGCAGAGCTTCAGGAATCACAACCAGTCACTGGTAGATCAGAACCAAGAAACATCTTCAGAGTTTTTCAGCTGATTTGCATCAACCGAGATCAAGCATCAAGCCCTCGGAGTACTCAAGTCATTAGGAGATCGAATCAGAGGATCAATTTTATTGTATCAAATTCATAGATTGTACCCATATACAAAATCAATACAAAAATTCAATTTGTTGCAGAATTTCTTGTCTAATTTATTTTAGCCTCGAAATTTGCGTTTACACACATGTAATTTAGAAGGACATAGTTTAAGATAGAGATCTTTGGAGATCTAAGATTATTATTACAGATCCCACGTCGCTTTCACTTGACTCTCCCTTCTCACCTTTTAGATACATGGAACATAGATGTTGATAATGCCAAAGTGAGCGACATTTATTGTCTTTCGGTGTTTTTTTTTTATTACCCCTTGTGTGCGACCTCCATTCCCTATGCATGGTACTTTGCGTCCTAATATTTTTCTCTCATTAATTTTTGCCAAACTTGCGTTTGTGCCTTAAAATTAAATAAATTTTTTCACCTAAATTAAAAGTTTTCAACAAATTATTTCTTATCATGGGTCTTTAATAATCAGCCTTCGTGCTAGTAAGAATGCTTATAAAGGTAAGACTATTTATATCTAAATTTTTTCGTATGTCATTAAAATTGGGCCCACACTGATTATTGTTGTTGTTCTGTTAATTAAGTGATTTTCCTTCAAACAGTTGAAATAGGATCAAAGAAGAGGGTGGACATATCATGAATTGATCATATATGTCAAAGGAAGTGAAATGTATATGGCTCTTAAATAGATCTTATACACCCTTACTAGTGAAGATGAGAAAAATTCGAAAATCTTTTTGTCCTCAAATAATATCTGTTGCAGAGATTATTTATTTATTAAATGCATTAGTGAAAGTAAAATATTTGGATAATCACTTTCAGACAATAATACTTTTAAATCTGTTCATAGAAAGATATCGTGGCGTAAATTTCCTCCATTCATGATACTTTTAGATCTAAAATCTTACTTAAAATAAATAACTAATTATGAACCATTTCAACTAACCTACTTTACATGCATTAACTGTTATTTATGATCTTCGATTGACCTTAGTTTTCTTGCGAACTAGCTTATAAAAAAGGAGTAGCATTCCTTAACAACTAACTAATTAATTAATTACTGGTTTCAATTAATTGCATGTCCTGTTAGTAATGGGACAAACATAAAAATATCATAAAGGACAGCATAAATTCTAGCAAAGCTTTCCCCCCCCCCCCCCATACTTTAATGCCCGCCTGCACGTATTAATGTCTTGCCAAGAATTTCTGATTTGTTTCAAGGGAAAATTACCACCAGGTGTTATAATTTATTTATAATTATGTGAAGGTGCTCTTGTAATTTATTTATAATTATGTGAAGGCATTCTTGTTGCTAAGAGTTGCTTTTTCATAATGTCGCAGACTGTGGATGGAGCTTGTCGGGGTTGGAGGGGGTTGGGGTATGCAAAAACACAGCCATGCCCCTCACTAGAATTGAAGGAAGTCAGCCGTATTTTGAGTGAATGCAAACCCCCCTCCCAAATTTCTCTCATTTCACTCGAGAGTTTGAAATAGTGAAAGACAAAGCAATTGGAGGGAAGAAGCAGGCGAATTTGCTACTGTAAAATTGGGTGGAGGCTCCATCGCTGCAGACATTGGCAAGTACAAGGCAGTTAGGAGTGCTGATTTAGTGGAGGAGGTTGGCTACTTGTGGCTGCAGTTGATATTTGCAGTAGGAGGCACAAGTGAGTACCCAGCTCTCACTACAACATATCTTCCTAATAGCTACACTTATTGCATATTGTTTGAAAAACTTATAATTGTAACAATAAAAAATTGATACAGTTGCCCCAACCGTGAATATTTAGCGTGTGACTAAAATTACATACACCTTTTATGTAACTATCCTATTGACGCGCGAAATTTGCAGCAAGCCATTGCTCCAGCCTCAAGTGTAGGTAATCATGGCCTCAAGTGTAGGTAAATCTGCAATTGCTCCAGCTTCAAGTGTAGGTAATATTGATATAGTTTGAACTAGAATAGCATTGAAATTGTATCAGCTACATCTAAGCTGTAGCTTCCTTCATTTATTATAGTCGACAATTGCAATCTCCAACATATATAAATTCTAATTTCTTTTTTTTGTCAGCAGTATTACAAAATTGAATCCATGAACAATTCACAAATCAAAATATATACATAACCCAAAAGGAAGCCATCCACATTGAGTACCAGGGGGATGTATGTATGAACATATACGTATTCTCTATAACCAAGTAGATTACCATCCGAGCTGGACATGATATAATCTAACCTATACATAATTAACTATAATATCATCCGAGCTGTACATGAGTTGCAAATATACTGGGCTCCAAAAATTCATTCCCATCTAATACTTGCTTCTCCAAAATATCAAAGTTCAACCAATCTGCTTTGTTACTTTCTGCCATGTTTTAGTCGCAATTAACTGGTTGATAGGGAACCTACATAATCAAAACATGGAATATATTAGCAATGGTGGTAGATTTCAACACCTTGTTGGTCACAAACATAAATAGAATACGCCACAAATACATAAGCCAATAAAAGCATAAGCTCATATTATCTTTCTGATTTATAGAAACTGATTCCATCAATTCCCCAAGACCAATATGAGTTCTTGTATCCCAAATGAAACATCGAACTTCAAAGTGCGATTTTGTGAATCATTCTTCCAGCCGACAGGCGACTGAAATACAAGCTGGGGATTTCTTGGAATCCACAACATAGTTTGTTTAGCATTTTGCGAATCAGACTTAGAGATGACTAACTCAAAATTAGGCTAGAATGTGAAGATCTTACACAAATGAAAGTATTACGAAAAGAATTTTATCCCCATGTTCAAACAAGTTGTTCTTGTGGAACCTCAAAGGCTAAGTAAACTTGAATGCCAAATTATGGTTGAGAAAATTATAGGCAAAATTAAGGCAAAACCAATGTAGAAACTAGCTCTTTATATCAAACGCTAGCTTTCAGCAAAACCAATTTTATCCCCATAAGAATAATCCTTACAGACGAATCATACTTGCAAATCAGCCCCATAAATATGAAAAAAATGTGTCTCTCTTTCTGCCACTGTTTTGGTCTTTATATCAAACGCTATCTTTCTTCAGGTCAACTCCATTTACACAAAGAACAAGAACAATTCTGACACTTTGGAATTACTATCAATGTGCCCCAGAGCTTTTTTCTCACGTTAGCATATATCAAAAAGTCACACTCAAACTCACAAATGCCAGCAAATCATCACTGCCCTCAAACCCACTTCTCTGTCTCTCCCCAAACCCATCACCTCTCCATCCTAATAAATTAAACAGACCAAAACACAGATCATTAACATCATCATCATCAATCCTCGGGGCAATAGTAGCAGCAAAATAAGAAAATAAAAAGGAAGACGTGTTTGTGGGGCTAGCCAGCCAAGCAGAGGCCAGATGAGAGAGATGAGTTTAGGAGAGTAAAGATGCTGAATAACTGAAAGAATTGGGGGGGGGGGATATTAACCTGTAGGCGATAAACCTCCCCACTATATGTATGAGCTCCTGTCAGTGATGTAGAAGAGAGGGGGTTCACACATCTACAGTTTTTCAATGCGGTTTGATACACTGTAACCTGAGATTCCAAACGTGCAACGACTTGCATAGTGTTTAATAGCATTTGCTCTTGTTGCTGCATTCTATTTTGTTGCTGGACAAATACATTCTGTAGGTGATGTAACCTGGTAGTAGTAGCATCGTCAATTGCGATATCTCCATCGTTCCTTGTTATTAGTGAACCATCACGAAGGCGTTTCACTTGTGATTTAGTAACTCCCATTCCAAAAAGTCGGGCTCGTCCAGGCTTATCATCACCCATGAAATGTGTCCAAACTTCCTTATCTATTTCAACTTCAGTTGCATACAAGCCACTAGCCTTGTGACTTTCCATCCTCACCTTGGCATCACTCTATATTATAAATTAGAAACATGTTTTAGAATAGTAGGGCCTTTGTCTATGACTCATGCATTAATATGAAAGAACAAGTCAAACATATACCATGAAAGTTATAGATTTAACTTCTATAAAAGATCCACTCTTCCTTCTATGGGTGCTGTCAAAAAACCATACATACCCAGCTTGCCTTTTATTCTTCTCTTCCTATCAGAAATGACCAAGGGGGAGGAGGTGAGTTACTGGGATATTGAAGTCTTGCAAATTAAACATACTAGAAGGTAAAAATTAAGAAAAAACTCACAAATTCTGCACGACATTGTGTGAAACTCTTAGTCCCTGTTGTGTGCATGTGAGACTTTAATGCCCGTGCAGCCTTTCCATTTTGTGAGTATTTCTGTCAATGAAAAATGTAGAAGTAATTCAACCTCATGGAGACACAAAAAGTAGTCATCGATTCTTTTGCGTAGCCAAAAAAATTAGCAATTTTTGTCGTTCTCAGTAGAGTACCTTGAATTCAGCTGATTTTAGATAGTTCTTGTACTTAGACCACTGAGGAACTGAAAAATCTTCGGCCAGGGCAGCTTATCAAGCTCTTCCTCAATTTCAGTCACATCAAATTGATGTTGCTTCAAAGTTTCTTCTACATCATCGCCAAATAGCCCTGCAACTTGTAGAATTGTCTTCAAGTTTCTTCGAAGATTACCTTCAACTTGTTGGAAAAAGTGTGCTTGTTCTGCTCATGCCTCATGCTTCGAAACTTGATGCCAAAAATGTCAGTAAGGGCCTTCTCAACATCAACATGTTTAGGAATCAAAAATTTCAGCTGTGAAATATTGAAAAGGCAGAGAATGTTAATAATATACACAGTAAAATATAATTGCTAAATTCAACTTGTCTAACATAATTTGCAACTCATCCAATTTTTGTCCTCATCTGTTATTACAACTCAAATACTTGTGCAACTGTGTTCAACCTTTGATTAAATATTTCCATATATATAAAATTCCATTAAGAACAATTTAAGAAAAATTTATAGCATACCCGTAGATTCCTTAATAGTTCAGCACCACAGTTTTCCATCACCTCCTTAAAATCTTTAGCATCACGAGGGCAAAGATTTGGCTCTTTCATGAATGACACCATCCACCTACTCAACGCACTTCTAGAATCTCCAATTGGTTGCCCAACACTATTAAATTGTACCAAAACCCTGTCACCATCTCGTAAACTATGTATATCCTTTGACTTGAAATCCTTCTTCTTTGTTACGTTCCCACTTTCATCTAAATATATGTTTAAAGGAGAATATCTTAACATATTAAAATTAAGGAAAATAATATTAGTTGTAAAGGAAGTATGACAAGCATATCTTCAGATAGACCACTAACTTATGCGATCACCTCACAAGGAAAAAAAAGAATTAAAATATTACCAACAATCTCAACAACTTTTCCAAAACTCTCATGATCTACTGTTGGGTCTTGTGCTAGATTTGAGTCATCAGTCATTGCATTTGACTCATCCTCATCATCTGAATGTGTCTCTTCTGCTTCATTGCTTGATGGTTGTGATTGAGAATTAGAATCTGGAGATTGACAGTGGATATAACGAGATGGCATTGGTGGGGAAAATGGAGGTTGTAATTGAGAATTGTGTGACGATGGTGATAGTTGATCATTGTTTAGAATAGAAGGTGATGGTTTCTCAACTTGTGGCTGAAATTTGGTAGCAAAGGTTGGTGTATATGGCAAAGTCTGCACAAAAGAAGAATGTTTCATAAGATGTGATTCATTGCCCAATGATCCAAGAGGCTGTAAATGTGTACTACTGGCAGATGGAGAAACCCAAGGTTGACTAGTAGCCATATTTGATGAAGTAGTATGGAAAAAACTTGAGAAGTTATGGGGCATGGGACTTGTAAACGGCTGAGAGTTGGAAAGAGGGGGCAAAGTAATAGGTGGCTGCACACAGACGCTAGGCTTAGGATGCGAAGGATGTCCATTTGAGGGTGACATTAATTGGAAATTGGCATGTTCAGGTGGGGATTGAGAACCATTGGTTGGGCAGGGTGTCGTTGAATTTTGAAGCCTCGTTTTTCTATTTCTGCGCATTTTGTGATGACTGGAGCAGCTGAAAATTAATGAAAAAAATATATTCACATAACCACATGAAAACTAACCAAAATAAGCACTGTAGACAAGTTTGGCAAGCAATCATCTTGTAAATCACGAATAGCAAAGAATGAGTTTGCTATATATTATCAATTGTCGTGTCCTCATAACACCACAGACACGTTGTAACTTCCCACGACAAAGAGATATTAATCATAGATGTTCAAAAACCACATAGCACCAGAAATAAGTACATGTACGTTAGAAATGACACATCTACAAATATTTCTGGAATTTGTCTGGTAGTTCTTCATGTTGTTTATATCTATCTGGCAATGATGCAAGGGTTCTCTTTCATTAGTGTCACCCCACTGAAATAAGGTTAATGCAAGGATATAGTACCTCTGTTAAATTCATTGTGTTAGAAATTTATTAGTATGAGATACATGTGATTACAAAGTGAGAAGGTTTAAAGCCCCCCTTCTTAATTAAAAGGGTTAAAGTCCACGTTAGTAGGGATAAATTATTAATTACTAGATATTAATTGGTTAAAGATTTCTAAACAAAGCTCTTTAAACAATGTCCATGTAAAATCAATATTGATTCAAACAATCACTAACTTGGCATGAACCAAGAGCAAGAGAGCAAAAAAATAAAAGCATTACAAGTTGCAAAATATTTTACACTCTATGGTTCGAGCCAAATTGCATGATATAAACCAGCCAGTAAAAGAAGAGACACCATTTCTGACATCATGCTTACCAACAATGTTGCCGACACAATCTGCGAAATAATAACAATGACACCACATAACTATAAATTCAAACAATCACAACTCTTAATCTGTGGATCTGGCCATCACGATCAAGGGGAGAAAAAATAGTAGGAAATGTGAATAAAGACTTTTGCTTTTTGCATGATCTTAACACTTTGGAGACTAGTAGCCAGAGAAGGGGGGACACATAGGCAACAGATTGCTTTTTGTATAATCTTCACGCCTGCTAGAAGTGTAGCCTCCAAAAGTATGTGTAGTTTTACAGCATTTAGGGTATATCGATTTCCTGCTTAATTTCTAAGCTTTCACAGTCGATGACATCTTGGAGGTGTCAATCAGTTTGCAGTTAGAGGGGGAAGATATACCTGTGGCTTTCATTCAGGTTTTGCAACTTTTGGAGACTAGAACTTGCCGGGGATGTTGTCCGAAGCATTGCAAACTTAAAAAGATGAAACCACATATGTGAGAGAAAGAGGCGAGAACAACGAAAATAGAACGGAAGAAAGAGAGATAACATGGGCTCTAACTGATATGCCACTCGAAATCATGTAGTGAAGGCAATATATGAAAAAGAGGGAGTAAACTAAATGAGATAACAAGATTACCTTGATGACATAGAAGGTCGCATATTTCATTGGTAACTTTAACAACTATATATGCACTATATTTAGTAAACCAAATGAGAAATGATGTAGTAGTTGACAAGTTTTTCTAAACAAAAGAAAAGCACTACTCTTTATGCTATGATGAATCTCTAGATGTCACAGTTGCAGAAGATCACCATCAGTAAAACAGTTTAACCACCAATTATTTATCCTTGACGAATTGGAGGGCAAAATTCCGTGTAACTTTCGCCATCATCCTCCTCTACATTTGTGCCCATGTCATACAAGTCTCTTGGCTTAGTCCTGATGATGTGCTTCCAATTACCATCCCTACAATCATCCACATAAAATACTTGCTTCACTTGGGATGATAACACAAATGGATCATCTTTTAAATTTCTCCCAGTATGAATCGGTTCTAAAAAGTTCACAAGAGGAAATCCAAATTTATCCAGCTTGAATCCTCTAGCAGACTTAATATTAACCCATTTACATTTAAAAAGCACCACCTTAGACCTTCCGTAGTAAGCTAACTCATAAATTTCATGGATCTGTCCATAATAATTTTGTGATATACCGTTTCCTTCAATTACTTCTACAACTACACCAGAGTTTTGAGTATTCCTTTGGAGTTCACGGTCCTTGGTTTGAAATCGATACCCATTGATAATAAAGGCCTTATACTTTTTAACATAAGTACTCGGGCCTCGAGCAAGGGCTATTATTTCTTCTCCACAATTTTCCCTCTCCATGGACAACACCTGTAATTGTTTCATATAACTATCATAACAACACCTATAATTTATCATGAAATATGTTTTATAAGTGTTGTTGAACCTGGTCATGAAGCCAAGAAGAGAAATCTTCTACAATCCACTTGGCTTCCAATCGGTCAGTAACTGTTCCACAATAAGTAGTGCATCGTTCGTGCAAAAATTTTTTACAAAAATCAGTAGGTTAAGTACGTAGTAGATATTTAACATGTTTAGAAAATTATTTTCCAATAGATAATGGTACTTACTCCAAATAAGGGTTGATGTGGTCACTATGCAATAACACATAGCGATGTGCTTGAGCATGTGAGTTATCATCAAGTTGGACACTCTCAACTGCTCCAATAATACGACCCCCAGAATTGAACAACTACTTTTCCTTATTAACCTCACTATCATCGTTTCTTTTAGCACGATTTAGTCGAGTCTCAACACCCTTAAAATACTTGAACAAAAGATAAGGCACTTATTTGCAATGTACCTTTCTGCCATTAAGCCCTCCGGTTAAGGTCTATTACCAACACTTGATTTCAGGACCACTAGAAACCTTTACAAGTTTCGTAAAATTTTTTATTAGTACAAAAGTATAAGAAATTTAAAAAAAGAAACACAACAAATTCAAAATTTACCTCTTGATAGGGTACATCCATCGATAAAAAACAGGCCCTCCAAGTTTGGCTTCTGAGACCAAATGAATGATCAAATGAACCATGATAGTAAAAAAACTAGGGGGAAATACTGCCTCTAGATCGCACAACATTCTTGCAATGCGATTTTACAGTTCGTCTAATTCACACGGATTAAGTACCTTTGCACAGATTACCTTAAAAAAATAACATAATTCAGATATCACCTTCACCACCTTTTTTTGACCATCAGAATGCATGGAGGCCCTACATGCAATAGGCAAAAGATCCTGCATTAAAATATGACGATCATGGCTCTTTAGATTAGTAAGCTTTTGATCTTTCAAATTGACCCCTTTAGAAATATTGATGCATATTCATCAGGAACCTTAAGATCCTTTAGCACTTGTAAGAAAGCACTCTTCTCAGAAGCTGACAAAGTGTAGCATGCATGAGGTATATAAGACTTCTTGTTAGGATGATCAATCACATTGAGTTCAGGCCTTATACCCATGTCCATTAAATCCCTTCGTGCCTTCTCGTTATCTTTAGACTTTCCATCAACATTTAGCAATGTCCTCAGTAAATTATCACAAACATTTTTCTCTATATGCATCACATCGAGATTGTGTCTAAGAAGATTATGTTCTCAATAAGGCAAATCAAAGAAAATACTTCTTTTCTTCCATAGTACTTGCTCCCCATCAACATCATCTTGAATAAAATCATCATTAGCATTCTCAACAAGGTCAACATGAGCGCTTGAGTTCGAATCATCAATAGCATGTTCCTGGAAAGCATAAGGTGTGAGATTACCTCTATCTTCTATTACCCTCTTATTTGAGGATTCAGAAGTCTTTCCATATTTGAAGGAAATTCCATTCAACTCTTTTAGTATATGACAACCACTTGGTTGGGTTGGAGGGCTACCAAACTCCATAGAGCCATCCAACATATCTCTTTGAAGTCAATATGGATGGTTCGGTTCTAGCCACCTTCGGTGGCCCATGCAGCTAAATTTTTTTCCATGCTTTAACCAAATGGAATGGGTGGAGGTAGTACAACTAGAGCAAGCAACACGACCCTTAGTACTCCAACTAGATAAATTTGCATAAGTAGGAAAATCATTCATAGTGGAGTGGAGAGTTGCTTGCAATGTGAAATGTTCTTTAGCAAAAGCATCATAAGCATCTATGCCATTCCATAGCATATTCAACTCATGTATTAAAGGTTGCGAACAAACATCAATATCATTTCCGGGACCTTTCTCCGCAGGAATAATCATTGATAAGATGAACGATGTTTGTTTCATACACAACCAAGGGGGCAAGTTGTATGGGATCAATATAACTGGCCAAGTACTATATGTAGTACTCATTGTACGAAAAGGATTGAACCCATCACTTGCAAGTTCAAGCCTAACACTATAGGGGTCTGAGGCAAACCCTTTATACCGATTATCAAACTCCTTCCAAATTAAATCATCTGCTGGATGCCTCAATTTTCCATCTCTTGGACGATCAGTGTGATGCCATCTCATATCTTTAGCCGTTGTTGCACAAGAATAAATTCTTTCCAATCTTAGAATCAATGGGAAATAATGCAACACTTTGGCAGGCTTTGGCTTCACTGACTTACAAGAATTCAGGTCATCTGCTTCTGCATTTGTGGCTTCATCATGCTAAGTCTTATATCGAGAAGCCCCACAAACATTACATGACTGTTCATTAATATAACATACAATCATTTGGACATGCATGGATTTTCTCATAACCAAGGCCAAACTCATTTGTCAACTTCTTAAACTCATTTGTGGAAGATGGCAAAGATGTCAAAAATGGAATCACATCCTTCAAAAGTTCTAACAACATGGTGAAAATCTTATTGGACAATCCACCCAAACATTTCAGATGATACAACTGTAAGTTGAATGCTAACTTTGAATATTTGCACCCATCGTAAAGCTTTTCATCACAATCATCCACTAGTTTTTGAAATCTAGTACCATTAACATTTGGTAAAAGACTTGGATGTTGTGTATCTGATTGAATATTGTTATGAGTAACATCAACATCTCCATCCCTACCTTGGTCTGCATCTATAACCATATTCTCAATTTCTGTTGTTTGACCGATTTTTCCATCAACATCATCTTGGTCAGTACTTGAGTTTACATAGGCATGTCTTACCACATCCCGAAGCAATGACCTCAAATCATGCATAGTTTCAGAATTAAGACAAGTTGCACTTGTTTGACCAAATTGAGGCATTCGATTTTCAGTAACAGAAGTGCCATGTTTTGGTGTCATTTTTTCCCCGTGAAATACCCATGTGGTATAACCATGCAAAAACCCATATTTTAGAATATAACTATGAACAGCATCACATGTCCATCTTTTTTCATTACAACATCGCACACACGTACAAGATATTGTCCCCTGCACAGCTTTCTCACTTGCAAAATGAATAAAATGTCTAGCCCCTTCCCTGTAAGCTTGGCTATGAATAGGTAATTTGATCCAAGTTTTGTCCATTCTGTCTAAAGCATGAAACTTTAATTCTTCCTATTTAAAAAAAAGACATTATCTCATAAATAAAGATCGCTGCTAGCACTAATGCACAATAAACTTCACAAGGGAGTTGAAACTCATCAGTTCACTGGTATCATTCGCTTATTGTTCAGATTGATTAGTAGCTAGTACCATTCATAGAGTAAACTAAACAACAAATAATAAAACCATCTAAGCATATTGTACTTAAAATTTATATGTGCAAAGCATTGTAATTGTGAGTTTCATCATAAAACATAATTTTATTTTAGTAGTCTCTTTCTTTGATTCACTAGCCTATGCATTTATCCTCATAAGATTTGGACTACAAACTGATACTGAAATATAAAGTACCTGAAAACAATTTCAAAATGAACTGTAACTTTAATCTTTCTTCAACCTGTAAAGTATGAAATCCTACAGGACAAATATTACAATTAGAATAACATTAGCAGCATACAACGCACACTAAATTATATAATACGATAGCCAAAAGACATGGGGATAACATGCCGTATTGAATTGAACAAACCTAAAATAGCATTTGATCCTAATAGAACAATAATAATTTTTTTTTTCCTTTTCTTCCCTTGCTTAACAATGCCCTATCTTAGAAAACTAAACAAACTCCATATATTTAATTATGTGCTTCTTCAAAAACTTAGAGTGATGTTGTAATACATCAGCAAGATCTACACTTACGGAACAAAGTACTATCTTAGAAATCCGCACCTTTTCCTGAAAAAGGATCATATTATAATCTTTACTTCGTTTATTTTAGACCAATTTCCATCAAAGTTTAAAACCAACTTGATGATCACTTTGTTCTAATGTGGTCATCATATAACCTCCGGCAATGAGAATATTATATACATGTGCTTACCATAAGCGTGTACACTAATATCTCTCTGACCAAAAAGGACAAGATAAAAAGAAGATTATAGGGGATGCTACGCCACCAATCCACCTTTTCGAAATAAAAAGAAACTAATTAAATTTATATTCAATCCCTTTAGATTTAAACATGCCTTCTTCAATTAGCTTAAATTTCGATATGACAGTTCACAAAATTTACACAATTTAAAAACAACATTCTTTCTCTCACATTTGTCTCTTGTTTATGGCAATTCCTAAGGATTCTTACTTTCTCCATGAGTTATTTCAAGGATTCAAGATTTTAATACAAATAACCTCTTAAAAATGCCTGGAGCAAAGACCCACAGTCTTTCAAGTTGACAAATGCCAATGTCAAACTATGTACATAGAAGATTGGTTGGTCTCACTGAGTGATGAGTAGATGTCATAAGAACTTGGAGTAATTGGTATGACTTCAATTAATGGATTTGTGCAGTAATATAACCACTTCACCTCCTTTAGTGATACAAAAACAGAGCATAAGCACATAGTTTCGGGCTGCACAGCTTTGAAATACAATATTAGAGACCACCTTATATGTCCACTCAATGGTTCCCAACACCAAAATCCACGCAATAACCTAAACATATTTTCTTCAACACCAAAATCTGACATGATAGTTAAATGCATCATCATATGCATGCTAAACAAAACTGAAACCTCAATTCTTCAGTTTGAGGATTCCCCCCCCCCCAAATTAGCACTAGGGTTTCCTGCACCATGCATATGGGTTTGTACTTTGTCGTCTTTATGAGATTACCTAAAGTTTAGTTACTACTTCAATTCACGAACTACATTTTCCCCTTTTTGGCAGAATAGGTGTCAAAAGTCACTTTTATTTCTGGTGTTCATTGCAGACTATTGGGATGTGTACTTTCTTCTTGATGACCAACTACTCTATTTGGGACTTAATTACTTCCATTATTGTCTAGATAGTTAAAATTATACGTATGACTTATGAGCATGTGTTTAAACATGTTGAGTAACAACTTAAATTAAGAGACTTGATCTACTAATTATATTATAGTAATAGGGTTCGAATTGACAGCCAATTTTCGATGATTCCATCTTACGAGATATTGTGAAATGTACATTTCAGCATTTTTAAAAGTTGAAATTTATAGATTAATAGGTGACATAATAAATAGCTTGTGATAATCTCTCCAAAATTTGCCTTCATTGAAGCTCTCTTCAGCATTTGTAGCTGCCAAGCTACCCATCATCACAAGTACATGATTACGATTTTTCATGGAATTATTACCTAGCATTAGCCATCATTCTTAGCATTAGCCATCATTCTACACCTTGAACCAAAATTATAAACAGAGGAGGAGCCAATATGAACATTACACCTAAAAAATTACCCTAACTTCAGGGTCTCCCCAAATTAGTAATTTTTCGAAATATAAAATCCTACATACAATCTGACAATTTTAATTGTCCAACTTTGTCTAAAACTGATAACCCTAGTGAACTGCAGCTTTATCAATGTTTCTGAGCACACTACCAAGTTTTTTACTCTCTGGACAAATTACTAACAGCATGCTCCGCCTCATAAAGCGGGAAAAAACAACATGATTAAATAGAAAATCTCAGCACTCAGAGTTGATACCCAACACAATTTAATCTCTCCACCCTCGATTTTTTACCTCTCTTTGTCCTCTCGCAACCACCGAATTTTCCATTAAATTGATTATGCACTAATTAACTCAAAAACCCTAACAGATGCACTACATAATCATGAAACCACATCGTGTAGAAGAAGAGAAATTCCAATAGGGTAGTGCATAATTAGTTGGAAATTAATAGCATTCAAGATAAGAAAACCTAAAACCAAAATTAATAACCACTGAAGATGAGATTACCTGGCTTAGTTTCCAAATCAGGCAGCAAAGGCAAAGTGATGCAAGAAAATGTCAATTAAAACCATTGAAGATGACAGAGGATGGCAGCGACGAGTCCCGATCTGTGAGCCACGCAGCAAAGGCTCCTGATGTCTGTCAGCGAAAGTAGCTCCTGCAAAATTAGAACCATTCAGGATGAGCGACGGGTCCTGATATGAGAGAGGAAGGCACTAAGACTATGAGAAGGCAAACCGATCTGTATGACAAGAAAGGAAGGCAGAGAAGGCTCCTGGCCTCATGCGTGAGGAAGACAGCAAACAAGGCTTGGCGAGTAAGGCAGCAAAGGCCCCTAGTTTGGTGTGTGAGAAAGACAGTGAACAAATTTTAGAGAGGAACGCAGCGATGGCTGGCCTGGTGTGTGAGGAAGCATCGAACGAGGGTTAGAGATGAAGGAGACGGCAAACCCTTAGATAGGGGAAATGATCGAAAATCCAAGCTTTTCTAACATTCTAAGTTCTAACCCACCTAAAAACTGAAACACCGAAAATTTGGAGCAAAGGACATGAAAAGTTTTTCTTTGGCGGTACCTTTGGAAATGACCCGCCAAAGCTAAAAATTGGGCCCAAATTTTTGACCCCAACATTGCTACTCTTATTCAGCCGTACCAAAAAATTATAACCAGCATGCTGAGTTCTTGGAAGTATATTTAAAACTATTTTAATTAAATAGTTACACTTAAAGGTGGAGTCAATATTTAGTTACATTTAACCTGTGACTAATGGAAAAAAAAACCTTAGTTTTGGCTTCTACATTTGAATGAAGTGTAACAATATTACTGTAACTACTAGAACATTTTGTTGTAGTGTCTCCTTTTCTAAAATTGGCGAAGTCACTGGGGAATTAGGTGTAGGTTGTTGCAGAGTTGTTGTGTAGTAGGTTCATTCAGCCGTAGTTTGTGGAAAGTATGTTATTGTTAGTGACGAAACCTTCAGGGTCAGTTAGGGTTTGTGAATTTTGCGATTAGTTTGATTAGGGAATGTTTTTTATGATTAGTAATATTTCCCCCCATAGGTGGTTGTAATGGGTAGGTGGGGCAGATATTTGAAACCATAGAGGTGTGGTTGTAGGTTATGTTAATGGAGAATGTTGTGAAATGTGTTTGTGGTGTCTTCCGTGCTGAATGTCATGGTTTATCATGGTTGGAGTTGTTGACTGATAGTGTCGACCTTCTGTAGTATTAGGTGATTGGAGAGTGGATTGTTGTATTCGTATAGTATGGGTTGCAGATATGCATTGTATGTGATAATGTGAGGAGAAAGGGTGGCTTGGTATGCGGGAAATGTAAGTTGGAGATTGGATTACTGTAGGTGTGATAAATTACCATCACGATGTGTTATTTGTGCTTGTTTTGTAATCAAGCTTGCTATGTTTGTTCTTGTCATTGTAATGTGAACTTTGCTGGTTGATGTTGTACCAAGTAATGAGCTTTGTGGACTGACATAATGATGTTAGTGCTGATGGGGTGGGTTTGTGTGATTAGGTGCAGGGGATAGAATTGCGTAGCAGGAAAACTATGAAGGTTAAGACAGCGTCAAAGCCAGAGGCGGAGGATGAATGTAGGAAAAGGCAAAAGACATATGACTGCAAAGAGGTTGTTGTTTCTAATGAAAGGGATTAGGACGAGCTGAGGTGTCTAGTAGAAGGAGAGATGTCAGAAGATAGCTCAGGCATGGAGTCTGAGCCGCATAATGAGGAAGAGGAGGCCAGTGAATCAGAGTTGTTATTGAAGTCGGAGAGTAGGGTAGTTGAGGTGTCTACTGTACGCACTGGTGTGGATGAAGGGATATGTACAATTGGGGGGTGAGAGGGGCCTTCTGGAGGGCAATATAGGAGTAAGGGTTAACGGGTGACGTCAGCAACTGAGGATAAGTGCAAGGTGAAGGCACGAAGGCAGAGCAGTCAAATATAGCATCAGGTGGTAGTTGTGGAGGAGTCAGATGTTGTGCTACGGTGGCAATGTACAATTAAGAAGCTATTTAGGCTAAATATGAGGATGACTGTAATGCAAAGAGAAGCAGTGAAGGCAACAACTTTGTGCCCTTTTCTAGAGTACCCTGACATAGGTATGGAGAGGCATCTAACACTGGCCCTTATTAAGTGTTGGGTGCCATGGTGGAAGGCTTTCAGGGTGTCGTTATCTATTTTTGATGTTGCATTATTCAATAGTTTACCGGCGACAGGGATAATGGTTGAGTTGGATGAGGATGAGGTCAGCACAGATGTGGGGGAGATGGTGCATAGCTGCATGGCGGAGTGGGAGAGGAAGGAGATGGTTAGAAGGGTGCCGACCAGATCGGGGAAGAAAAGGTGATTCTTTCGTAACTATGTGCCACAGAGGCCCTATGCGAAGAGAACAATGGAGATGACCGGGTTGGGTTGTGGGTGAGGCTATATGCATTTCTTGTTTTCAGTGGGGTTCTATTCCCTCGTACACCGTATGGAGCCATGTAAGGGATGTTACACCACGTAGAGGACATTGAGGGTATAAGTCAGTATAATTGGGCTGAAGCTGTCTGGAGGGTTGTTGTGGAGACGATTGAAGACACCCAGAAGAAGTTATGTGCCGGGCCATTGACCGAGGTGCAGCTGAATGGTTTGTGCCGCCTCATTCAGGTAAGATTGAAATAAGTTATGCTGTACTGTATGACTGGCAGTGCATTGCAGTAACTTGTTCGTTCATAGTTGCATTGGTGTGCGTTTGTCCTGAGGTCTGATATGTTCAGTCAAGTATGCGGGCAATAAGGAGAAATTGGTACATGTTTTTCTAAACGTGCATGTGGCTGAAGAAATCGACATAGAAATGTTGGTTCATGCATGTACTCCAATGACAACTGTTCACACACACAGATGCACACAGATGCACACACACACACACAGACACACGTACATGTTGGGATTATTTATTGGGTATGCAGGTTTGGTTTTATGAACACGCCACAAGATTTGTAGAGCAGGACAAGAAGAGGTGTCCTCGTATTGCGAGCTGGACTAAAGTTGATTATGGGGAGATATGATGCAAGTGAACTTCTTAAAGATATTAAAAAAGAGGAGGTAATTATAGTTTCTGTTTTCATATTTGTGTGATTTTGTTTTAAGTAGGTTTGAGGTGATTTAGGAACAAGTTGGTTTCTCTGTGCAAGTTATTCCTATTTTGTATCCACAAGATACTGAGCTTTTAAATACGATTGTGACACAGTTCATGGCAACGGAGGAGTTTGGCTACTATGTGGATGATCTTGAGGTGTGTGACTATGTGGAGCTTGGTTTTAGATTAAGTTTACACATGTACGGAGAACACAGTTTCTAATGTTCATTTTTATGCTTGCAATCGTAGGGGTGGCTGAGTGTTGATGAGCGATTGAGGTGTGCGAGGGATGCGTACTTATTAGAGAAGAAGGCAAACGAAAGTACTAGAAATGAGGTGCAAATGTTAAGGGAGCAGGTAGCGCAGTTGGAGGGCAAGTTGAAAACAACTTCGAATAGTAAGGGTGGGGAATTGGAGTCCAGTGCTGATATAGAGGCTGCACATGAGGAGACGTGTGGAACTACAGCAGAACACTTGCCTGATGTGAGGTATGCTTATGAAGGGACAACTGATATAGGTGGGCTGCGTAATGAGGCAGGGGCGAAGTGTGACAATGAAATGGGTGGAGTGGGTGCCTGTGATCAAGTTGAGAGGGAGGGTACTGACGCTGTCAGTGGTGATAATGGTGATAGGGATAAAGAATTGAAAGCCAGCAGCATGGATGGAGAAGAAGATGAGCAGAGGGTTAATTTAGAGGCGTGTACTCCTAAAAATGGAGCGAAAGATAGTAGTGTAAGGTAGTCCAACATAGTGACGCGGATGAAAATCAGGCTAAGAACAAGGAACATTAGGCGTACACAGTTCCCATATACGAACCCACTTCCAAGCAGAAGAACCACGAAGAGGGTAATTAGGAGGGCTCGCCGAAGTGGTATGAGTCAACAGCAGCAGCCGTTGGTGGGGAAATTTACAGTAAAAGGATGTCAGGTAACACTTTCCAAATGCAATTGTGGTATGTCATGGTTGTACAGGGTTCTGGTTATAGTTTCTTATGTTGGTGTTACATGTAGCGATGGTTACAGGCATCCGGCCATGATGCTTGTGTTGGAAACCCAGATGGAATAGCACTTGAATGGGAGGAGGGTATGGAGTTGTTCTCAAAAGAGGTGAGGTGAACAATGTCAATGGTAACACATGTACCTATATATTATGAGGGAAGCATGAGCAATGATGTCATTGTCGATGATGGTAGTGTACCATCTGATGTGACGACGTTATTGCGAATTACAATATTAAGTTGAATTATCGCGCATGACGTGGTGGTGTACTTGTTCAACCGTATGTGTAGGCTATCATCGCGTACCTCACAGCGAAGCTAACCACGGAAGAGATGAAGTTGCTGGCTGATATGAGGTGGCAATGCAAGGGGTTGAAGGATGCACAATGGTAATTAACATTCTCAGAATACAACATATTGCACCCCTCTAATGTGTACGGGGATAACGTTGTCATATTTTGTATTGCATAGGAACTTCAACCTACCTTAAGCAAGTGGAGAGCATGTGCATGCGGAGTACCTAAAAGGCCTGATCAATGTTGTTCCTGCCAGGGGGCCTGGAGAAAGGCTGGGAGGTATTGCGTTGGTTGATTTATAATCGAGATGTATTGCAATTTGCTTGATGGATGACAACAACTGTACTGCACATTATGCCGATCGTCAATTTTTTTGAAGCCCCATGATCAGGTACCGTGAGTTGTTGTGACGTTATCATGGTAAATCTTCTCGACTGCTTATGTTGACTAATGAAAACTGCAGTTCATTCAGGCCCGACAGAATCGATTGGATGTAATGTCTGCTGATTTCCTCAAGTCCGTCCAGAATGGCGTCAAGAATAATGTTCGCAATGTAAGTCGGGGCACATGGGAGGCCCTAAATTACCGTAATAACTTAGGATGGGAATGGTGATTAATATGGACATGTGAATTGTGTATGTTGAGTAGGTGTTCATCCCTATTTTTGAGTGCGTTGACAAGCACTGGCTAATGCTTCTTGCTGATTTAAACTGCAGGAGGTTCTTTGTGTATGACTCCTTGGTGACGAAGCAGGCTCCCGCACGAACAGACATGGTCAACAGTGCTGTAAGTGCACTCTCTCTGCTATGGTTAACTGATACATATGCTCACTGTAACCAGTGGACGTGACATTTTGTGCAGAAGCATGCAGTTGCTGCTGCGTTAAGCAGGACTCTAGAATATAGTGATGCACGATTGTGGGACACTGAACGGGCACTCTGTCCTCAAACAGAGAAGTAAGTGAATGTTCATGCTGTGGTCCGCTCCTAGTGTTCTTTACTTGCAAAGTATAACGGAAGGTCTGCATATCCTTATGCGTTGCCAATGTGTTGATGTGTCACCGCGGTCATGATTGTGGCGTTTTTATTATGGTGTTCATGGATGTGTTGTCTATGAGGGCTGAGGATCTTGTGTTTCCTCAGCGGTATGTCCGGCAAGTAAGGGAGAACCTGCTTTTGAGCGTGCTACAGGGAAGAGTTGAACATTTTCATGCAGCCCTGCAAAGGTAATGGGTTATGCAGTATTGGGTGCTCATGTTGGAGGTATACTCACACTTCCATTCACGGATGATGTTAGAGGTGATATGCACCGACAACTGTGGAGGTTCGTTATTGCAGAGGTGCAATCAGAGGGCTGACTGCTGGGCACATGCAACAGCGTTGCGGTCAATTTTTGTAATTCAAAGCCGTTGTACACTCTGCACCAGTTGTTTAACCCTACCCCACTATGTTGGGTTTCGTAAATATGGAAGACATCACATTCTGTGGTTGCGAGGTCCGTAGTGGGACTATGCTTTTTGGGTTGTATATGTACGCAGGGAAAGACCTTGTGCCTCGCCTTTCAATGATGAGTATATGAATTTGATAACCCGGGATCTGAACGATTATGTTTGGGGATCGCAACAAGTTCGACGGACTTCATGCCCCAAACGATTGTGGAAATTGATAATGAAAGTCCGCAATTGGCACTCCATATTAAAAATTATTCTCACCATTGTCTTGGAACTTATCATTTTTTGTAGAAGGATGCCACACCCAAATTGCCCCCCATGATACACACACATACATATAAACATATAAAGACATAACAAGACTGTACGTGTACGTGTGTATGCGTGTGTGTGTGTGTATATATATATGTACATACATATACATATATATATATATATATA
>JAKOGI010004736.1:0-21342 GCA_029747015.1 Carnegiea gigantea | reverse complement strand
TATATATAAATAATTATATATAGATTTATGTGTATATCGGTATACTTACATATATATATATATATATATATATATATATATATATATATATATTTATATATATATATATAGATATTATTTACCCCTTATGTTGAATTTAGGAGTACTTACCCACAAGAGGGGGGTGAATTGTGGTGTTCGATTTTCGCGTACTTACTGACAAACACCCTCCTGATTGCAGAGGTTGTTCTTGAATTACAAACAACCTTCTGACTTGTTTGCACCAGATGTTTTCAATTTGCTCAAAGGCGAAAATCAACAAGATAAATGCGGAAATAAAGCACACACAATTTTTCCGTGGAAAACACCTCTAGCCCAACTGAGGTGTGAAAAACCACGACCTACCTCGTGTAGGATTTAACCACTTTCACTAACGGGCTTCACACGTTACAAATGTAACACACCTTGTTACAACTTGCAACCACGTAACCTTCTTTTCTAAGAAAGGTTACACCACGTCCAAATCTCACCAGATTGGACACGTCAAAAGTCCACACGACTGAGGACCACTCACTCACTTTTCTGATCCAAGATCAGGGTTACAAAACACCTTACTGGGGTGCTTCTGATTTAAGCAGATGTAAGGTACAATGAGGTCCTAGTATGCCAATATCTTGAAAGCTCAGCTTAAACACAACTTGTCTCAGTTTTTCTTTTCTCAAGAGTAGCTCGAAAAAAATTCTTCTCACAAGAAAAACCACTTTTGCACTTCTCCCTTTTTGCGTTTGTTGTGTATGTTTCTCGTCTTTTGAATGGGAGTGAAATGTTGAGTTTTTAAACAAAAAATCCAACGGTCAAAAAAAGGAGAAGTGATAAAATCAGCTATGTTTAGCAAAGAGAGATTTTTGCTTAGCACAGAGAATTCCAACGGCTAAAAGATCCAATGAGGATAGAGTTTTCCAATATTGTAGGGATTTGATTTTGGAGGATAAAATACTATCTTTTTCCCTTAAAAATAGCCGTGAAATACCTGGAAAAGAATCTCAGCTTGAATTTTGAATTAATCACTTTCCAAAGGATAAGAGAGAAATATTTTCGGCTTTGGTAAATATTTTCCAAAATCAGTTTTGCAAATCTCCCAAGTGATTTTCATATCAAAAGATTTCCTACAGCTTAAATTGCTGTCTGGGAATTTTATCAAAATATATTAGAGCTTTTGGCCAACCAAAATAAGTTTTCCAAAGTGACCGGGTTTGGCCATTACAGTTCAGAAACACCCTAGGTACCCTGTTTACAGGGTTGTTCAAACTTGGTGTTCTAAAGCAAATAGCGGAACCAATTCAAGAGTGGTTAGTTAGAGACTTTTCAAGATTGGCATATTAACAAGAGTCTAAAAAATAAAACCTAAATTACCCAAGACATCTTGTTGTAGATCCAGTCATCTTGCTCAAGATGAATACGCTGCCCCAACCACCTAGACCAACCTGTTTGCCAGGTTGTTCTTGTATCGCTTGAGTTCAGAAAGGCCTGTTTGCTGGATTATCCTTGAAACACCTAGCCTGTTTGCAGGTTGTTCTTGTATTGCTTGAGTTTAGGAACTGATCTTAACACACAATCAACTCATCGAGGTGGTGTTCTTGACTTGAGCGTGAGTCATCAAGGTATGAGACCTGCTCTTAAGACTTGTTCTCAACATTCAGCAAACAAGTTAAGACGCATATTGAAAATAACAGTGGATGCCTGTTTGGAGAACTTTGTTTGGAGCAACATTACTTAAGAGCATTTTACACTTGGGTTTGTTGTCATCAAAACTGAATATACTAATTCAACAATTTCCCCCTTTTTGATGATGACAAACCAAGTGTCCATATTAAAAAAATTGAATGTTGATAGGGATCCACGTAGGTACGAAGAGTTAGAGGTCAACCCACCCTATCGAGTCAAGGTCAGGCTCACTCGTCATACTTTGTCAATAGGTTACACTATTCTTTCCCCTTTTGGCATAGTAAAAAGCAAGAACAACAGGACGGTTGCAAGAAAAACATATAAAGCATTGCAAATAGATATTTCATTGCAAAGAAAAGTAGTACAATGCCAAAACAACAAAACTGAGAGAGGAGGAGGAGGAGACTAAAGACCAGCCTAGACAATCAGGGAGTAGGGGGTGGTTTCGTTTGCAGAGGAGGAATGCTGGGGGCAAGGGTGGAGAGAAGGGCAAGCAAATCTTCATGGCGTTTGGCGGAGAGGGCTTGTTCCTCAGCAAGAGCAGCCTTGACGGCAGAGAGCTCATCCTTGAGGCGAGCATTGTCCTCAAGAACAGTCTCAACCTTGATGGAAGGTTGCCTAGAAACAGGTGGTCGAGGTGGTCGACGACCCTGTTTGGAGACTAACCCTTCGCTAACCTCATAGCCACACCCTAGCAGGGTGTCAATCCCAATCTCATCAATGATTTAGGCCGCCACTCTCCGTGTGAGCAATATCCCAAAGTGCTCAAACACCCTTGTTAGCAGAAACCCATAGCCAAGATCATGGGCTCGGGTGGTGTTCGCAATTCGCCCTATGTGGCGAATCATGATTGCAGGGAGATTTATTGGTTCCTCCCGATCCAGTAGGTCCACCAGACATTGATCGAGGGCATCTGCTGAGTTTCGCCCTTGACCTCGCGGAATTATGTTCTTGATGGTGAACATAAACAGTAGTTGGTGCAGGGAGGTAATTTCACCCTTCTTAACCGAGAGGGGTGTTCTCAGGCCCTGTTTCTGACTGAGGCGTTGGGACACCTCTAGGAGCCTGGCTGTTGCCAGGGCAGTCTTGTCTTCCCTCACATATACAGCAAAACCTTGTGAGGGCACTCCCAATATTTTCCCAAGTGTGGGCGCATCAACCTTAATGCCTTGTCCATTCACAAAACTTGTCACCACCCCTTTGGTGACACTGCAGTTGGCGTAAAACTCAGCCAACTCAGGCACAGAACACCCCAACTAGGTGTTTGCAAACAAGTCGAGCCAGCCTTGGACTCGCAACTTGTTCAGGAACACCCCCAGACCCTGTTCCTCGAAAAAACGTACATTTACTACCTTCCCCCTGACGACATTGCGCTTAAGCAATTGCGCATACTTGTCAGACATAGGAGAGGGAGTGGAATTCTTTGGGCGTTTAGGAGGAGGAACAGAGGTGGTAGTGTCTGGTAGGGGAGCTGTTCTGGGCTTTCTTTTGAGGGGTGAGTTTGCAGGAGAGGACTTCACAGCAGGTTTAGAGGTTGATTGAGGGGCTTGATCTTCAGAGGACTCAGAGAACACCGGTGTCCCCTGTTTGAAAGAGGTGTTCTCAGAGTCAGAACTCGAGAACCCCTCAGTAGAAGAAGAGAAAATCTCCTCGATGATTGGAGCAGAGGGTTTGGAGATACGGGGAGCGGATTGAAAAGCTATTCTTGCAGATTTGCGAGAAGGCTTGGAGGATTTTGGAGAAGAGGGAGGTTGAGAGGGCTGAGACCTTGGTTGTGGCCTTGTTCTTGGCGTTCTGCTGCGCCTGGCCACTATTTTCACCCTTTTCCTTTTCTCTCCGGTTTGAGCAATCGGAGTAGTGAGTTTAGCCTCAGGGAGAGAATCCTTCTCCTGACTCTCCTCTGATGTCTCATTCGAATTCCCTCGGAAATCGACACTCAGATCCTCCACACACGGCGTCAAAAGAGTCTTTCCCTGTTTCTGGCACTGTTTCAGGAAACAGCCCAAAAGAACAGGGTTCGAAATTATCACTAAACCCTTCAGGGGTTTCCAAGATTTTGTCTTGAGGCCCCGATGGTGCACCCTCCGACTCTACTTTAATGGGACATGCAACTGACCACACAAGAAACACCAATTCCCTTCCACAATTGAAGGGAATATCGTCCATCCCTATCCCGACTGACTTTAGGAACAAGCTTTTTAGAAATCTGAAAGGCTTGTACAGGATTGGGCGAGGGGGAGCAGGGATTGAGGATGCAAGAACCAGGGCTTTTGAGTGAGAGGTGTTGTTGGAAGCCATTGTTGCTAGAGGAGAGAGATTAGCGTTTGCTTTTGAGCGAGATGAAGTCAGGTGAAAAGACAAACTGAGAACAGGGTATTTAAAGAGAGAGAGAGCACCCAAAATCTTTTAAAGATCTCTAGGTTTGCAACGGATGAGAACATTAAAGGCGTGTGCCTTGGTAAGGAGGGAGGTTTAAAGAAAACACATTCCCATATGCATCGAACAACCAAGGGACGCACCTGTTCTTTCCGTTCGATCAAGATACCTGCCAGTTCTTCGCCGTTTGATCTTGATTTGACTCATTGGTACTAGGGGTGGCAGAGCTGCTCCAGTGATCCTTAGTACATCCCCTTATACTGCACTCTTTGTATAAATTAAAAAAAAATGCACGCAATTCGAGTGTATGCACTCATTGTACATAAATCACATCAGTTGCTAATAAGATTTGCAAACAAGGAGAGAGAACAGGGTGTAGAGGTTGTTTTTACCAAACCTAGTTCATGTCTTGGAAACAAGTATCTCAGGGTGTTCTTACCAACCCTAGTTCCAGTCTATTTCTCTCAAGTTGACCTCTAGCTAGTGCCTTAGTGAGTATATCAGCAATTTAATTTTCCGTTGTGCAAAAATTCATAGAAATTAAACCCTTTTTAACATTATCTCTCAAGAAATGATGTCGAATGTCAATATGCTTTGTTCTTCTATGCTGACATGGATTTTTGGCAATGTTAATTGCACTTGTGTTATCACAAAAAATAGGAATGCATCCAGTGTCAACACAAAAGTCCTTAAGCTGTTGTCTTATCCACAACAGTTGAGCACAACATGAAGCTGCTGCAACATATTCAGCTTCTGATGTGGACATGGCAACTGAATGTTGCTTCTTGGTAGCCCAAGATACCAAACAAGGTCCAAGAAAGTGAGCCATACCTGAGGTACTCTTTCTATCAACTAGGAATCCAGCATAGTCAGCATCAGCATATCCAACAAGATAAAAATTGCAACCTCTAGGATACCATAAGGCTAAATTAGGTGTATGTTTCAAATATCTTAGTATCCGTTTCACAGCCTTAAGATGAGTTTCCTTAGGATTAGACTGAAAATGGGCACATAAACTAACACTAAAAACAATATCTGGTCTACTAGCGGTTAGGTATAGGAGTGACCCAATCATGCCCCTATAGAGTTTCTCCTCAACTAAGGGACTCCCATCATCCATAACCAATTTGGTTGAAGGAGAAATAGGAGTGTCTATGGATTTGGCCGACTCCATCCCAAAACGCTTAAGTAGCTCCTTGATATACTTTTGCTGATGGATCATGGTGCCGTTTGGAGTTTGCTTGATTTGTAAGCCTAAGAAAAAGTTAAGCTCACCCATCATGCTCATCTCAAACTCACTCCTCATAATATTTGAAAATTCATTGCATAAATCATGATGAGTTGCACCAAATATAATGTCATCAACATATATTTGGACAATCAATAAATGTTCCCCCTTAGATTTTAGAAACAAGGTATTGTCTACCTTGCCTCTTCTAAAATTATTTTCAAGTAAAAAACTTGACAAACGTTCATACCAAGCTCTAGGAGCTTGTTTTAAACCATAAAGAGCTTTGTCACGTTTGAAAACATTGTTAGGAAATTCACTGTTTTCAAAACCAGGGGGTTGTTTGATATACACCTCTTCTTTAAGGTATCCATTTAGGAATGCACTTTTCACGTCCATTTGATATAGCTTGATTTCCATATGAGCTGCAAACGCTATTAGGATTCGAATAGCCTCAATTCTAGCAACTGGTGCAAAGGTTTCTTCATAATCGATCCCTTCTTCTTGGTTATACCCTTGAACAACCAGCCGTGCCTTGTTCCTAGTGACTGTTCCTGACTCATCCAGTTTGTTTCGGAACACCCACTTGGTTCCAATGATTGTTCTCTCTGCAGGTTTAGGTACAGGTGCCATACTCTGTTTCTTTCAAATTGATGGAGCTCTTCTTGCATTGCCGTGACCCAATCTGAATCTGCAAGAGCTTCATTCACATTCTTTGGCTCAATGTTAGAGAGAAAAGCATAGAAAGCACAGAAATTCTTAAGCTTAGACCTAGTTTGCATTCCACTGTTAATATCAGATAGAATTTGATCAAGGGGGTGTGAACTATGGTGCTTCCATAGTCGTGGAGTAAGTGGATCCACAGACACATGCTCTACTCTAGCCGGAATATTTGGAGAATCAGGCTCACGAACACCTCTCCTGAGTCTGTTTCTGCACCTATTTGTAAGCCTGTTCCTGAAGAACATGATCCCGAATAGGGTTCAACGGTGTTTTCCCCTGTTTGGTGTTCACCTTGCCTGCCGTTTTGAGGAATAACTTCTGGGCCTGTTGTCTCCATGGTGTTCTTACCTTGTCTCTCATGGGGCAACACTTCTTTTCGGATAAGGCCTAATTCAAACTCTTCTTCCTGTGCACCATTCTTATTCAAAGTGTTAGATTCATCAAAAAGCACATGCACACTTTCCTCAACGCACAGGGTTCTTTTGTTAAAGACTTTGTATGCCTTGCTGTGAGAGGAATAACCGAGAAATATTGCCTCATCACTCCTGGGATCAAACTTTCCTAAAGCATCCTTCCCATTATTATGCACAAAACACCTACAACCGAATGTTCTTAAATGCATAATGTTGGGCTTTCTGCCTTTGAAGAGTTCGTAGGGAGTTTTGTTCAAAATAGATCTAATCATACATCTATTCATAATGTAACATGATCAGACCTCAAGCTAACCAAAGAGTATCCTACTCTCTTTTCTACCTTTTTGAGAAGGGCAATAAAATTCTCAAAAGTTTCATCCTTGGAGGCCAAGAACAAGGTCCAAGTAAATCGAGAGTAATCATCCACTATGACAAGCACATACCTCTTCCCACTTCTACTTGTTATCCTCATAGGACCACATAGATCAATGTGTAATAATTCAAGAGGTCGGGTAGTGCTAACACACCTTTTTGATTTAAAAGACAATCTGACTTGTTTTCCTTTTGCATAAGCTTCACATACCCTGTCATCATTAAACTTGATGGAAGGTAGTCCAACAACCAAGTATTTGGAAACAAGTTTGTTTAAAAGAGTAAGGCTCGCATGACCTAGTCTCTTGTTCCAGAGCATTATATCATCATTCACAGCACTCAAACAAGTCAGGTTGTTTTGGAGAAGTGTGGAAATACAAACTTTGTAAACATTTTTGTGATGTTTCCCCTTTAACACAACGTCTCCTGTGTTGGCATTGACAACTAAGCAATGTGTTCGTGAGAACACCACTAGATTGTTCTTGTCACACAGTTGAGACACACTTAGTAAATTATGCTTTAAACCATCAACTAAGTGCACATTATCAATTGAGTGGGAGAGAGTTTTACCAATGCTACCTATACCGACAATTGTCCAAGACTTGCCGTTTCCAAAAGCCACGCTCCCACCGGTTGAAGCTATAAGTCAGAGAAAGTTTGATTTTTCTCCGGTCATATGCCGCGAACACCCACTATCAACATACCACAGCTGCCTGTTTTCAAGGTTATTTTCTGAGCTATTTGCCAGGGTGTTTCTTACCCTGTTTGCTGGGTTGTTTGTGGGGTTGTTCTCTCTCACTTCAGCCTGCAAAACAAATCAAGGGTTAGTTTTGGGAACCCAGATCCACTTGGGTCCTATTCTTTTAGACAAATAAAGCTCATCTTTCCTAATCCAGATTTGTTTCACATACCTTTCATTCTTTTCAATGGCATACCTTCTTGAAGGACATGAATATTGATAGTGACCAATTTTACCACAATGAAAGCAAACAATGTTTTCAGGTAATCCCACATACTTTCTATGGATTGGGTAAACGGGTTCGTTTAGGCTTATATCCAAGTCCCTTTTTGTTTCGACTGTGGTGAGTGTTTAACCAATCAAGGGCTTGTGAGGACTTGTTCCACAACCTGTTTGTGGCAAGGTCGTGTTCTGTGCGTTTTGCTTTAGCCGACAGGTTCTTGTTTTCAGCAAGCAAAACTTCGACCTTTTCTTTAAGCTCAAGGGTTTCCTTTTCAGCCTTGGCTTGATTGGTGGTATATTTTACTTCGTTCAAGATCAAGGTCTCCCTAAGCTCAAGGGTTCAAGGAACTTTTAGCACACATGGGGGTGGCTCTACTTTCTATCTTGATGTACTCTGGCCCCTGCCCTTGGTGTTGATGCTTAAGAGAATGCCGAAAGGTACAAATTGTTGCCTCATAAGGTAACGGGGTGCTGCATGTGGTATAACAGTTCCAAAGTCCGTCAGGTCATTCCTTATATCTCCACTCTAGGTGTGACAGGGTTAATATGGTTGGGGAACTTTCAAGCCTATAATAAAAATGGCATTCCATATTACCATGAGCATGATGCCTAGCTGACTCGAGGGCGACAGTAGTCACATGTAGGGGTGAAAGGAAAACTCCACACCTAAGTGTCAATAACACATATATATAGGATAACACTTTGGCAATAAAATAAGACCATATCACAACCATCACATTGACATGCGCATAAATAAGATTCTCGCTTCATTTCCTTAACAATTAAGAATCCACACAAAAGGGGCACTATCTAAAGAAATCTTCAGTCAAGAAAGGTAATCCTTAATCACTTATAACGTGTCATTGACACATCAAGCACTATAGGTATCTCGGTAGGTATACACTCAAAACATTTAGTTGCGCATAGAAACTTACGACAGTAGCACAGGCTCAAGCGTTATACAAAGCAAATGCAAGCCTTCAAATGCGGCATTAAAACCTAACTACATAATTAGAAATCTTTCAATGCGAAGCAAGGATCTTAACTCACTATCTAGAAAGGACCTTAACTTTCAAAATCTCTAGATTTTCAAACTAGAAATAGTCCAACTGCCTCTAGCTCTATCCCTACCGACCATTAAGTACGTCTACTCACTCGATTATGGGCTCGAGGGGCAAATCGTACCTTAGGGGCAAGAATATGCTTAGAGTTCAAACAATTTCAACCGTTCGAGTTCAATCCAAGTACGCTTTAAACCTTTGATTTAAATCATCAAGGCGCATTTATAAAGCAATCGCTGCTAAGCTAACACTTAGCTCATTCACGAATACGCGAGTCATTCAGTCCACACTCTAATGTAAGGCTCACTTATGCAATTAATAAGTTCACTAAAGCCATGCATAGCCCATTAGACGCACTGACTTTCACAACAAGGAGCGCATTTGCACACAAAGGCACGGCATATAGCACCTCATCCTAAATATGTTCTTAGGCGACTATATGAAATGCAAGACTCGGGTCGCGGCCTATGGTCGCAGGACCTTTGCTCTGATACCATCAATATAACACCCCCAGCCCCTAGGCCAGAAGCGTTATGCTTTCCTAACTTCTTACTTAATTCCTGGGACGAAATGGACAGAGTTCCCCCTAAAAACTGACCATTTCCAGGCTAAAAGCCTTACAATAAGTCCCTGTAAATCAACGGAAGCGCAAAACATTTAAAACATAGCTCAACGGCCACACGCCGGAGTTCATAACTCAACGAGCCACTCGCTCGGAGTACACCAACCAGATTGATTCATGAATAAAGAAGAAATGGAAGAAACAACTCAACGGTTAACAAAACCGGAGTATTAAGATTTACATCCCAAAACATAGCTAAATTAAACCAAGAAGACATCTAACTAACTTGATGGATGGCTCAGGCGGCCATACAGAGTGACCTTTAGACCATATGCATTACATGAACTAGAATAATCGTTTACAGACCTTTATAAACTAAGAGTACATTACATGACTTCATTAAACACGTAAGATCCCTTTAAATGAGCACATATGACGCCTTGAAAGCAGCAATAGGTTCCTTCTGGACTTATCTGACTCAACTTCTTCCTGTCAGAAAGAAAACCTAGGGAAAAAGGGAAAAAATAGTGGGATGAGCAACCACACGCTCAATGAGTGTACCCCAACCCCCTTAAAACCAAAACCGTTGTAGGCAATACTATCTTTACTAGTCACATATCACGTTTCCATACTTTACTATCATAATAGATATTCATAGAACCTTTATGGGAGGATCACTAAACATAAACTTCACTTCGACCACTCAATCATATTTCTAGGTTTTTCAATGACGGAGTTCTTTACTACCAAGCAGTTAGGCATGTGAGTAAGTATCGAAGGCTAAGTATAAGGATCTTTTCTTTTCATAACATAACTTCCTAACACTCCATGTAAACTTACACATGAACCCTCAATCATATGATGTGTATATAACGTTATCCCTTTTCATAATTACACTTTTCTTGGCATTTCATTCATATAATATACATATCACACACATAAACACATATCAAGCATTTAAGTACCTTTAAACATCATATTAAGCTATATGACACCCTCGCATGCTATTCACATATCAACGTTCATTCTTTTAGGAAGAGACGCCTTCATTCATGGAATTTTTAACGTGCTATAACTTTCTTTCTCATCTCATACACTTTAAATCAGACAGGTTTGCTATGGATAAGAATGATACCACATAAGATTAGAATCCACGTTCAACCATGCTTAAGAATCATTCATAAAGCATTCATTGAAAGCTTTCCTTTAATACATAGGCTAAGAATCCACATTCAAACATGCTTGAGGATCATTTCATAACTCATTCATTGAAAGCTTTCTTTCTTTAGTTGAAAACGTTTTCTTAGTCTTCAAAGGAAGTTTCATTTCGTTTGGTCGTGTAACGACCCTTATAAGCTTTTCATACATCATTCCATATAGCCTTTTGGGCCTATAAAAAGAACTTCCTTTCCTTTTTAATCGTTTAAAAATGGCAAAGGGCCAATTGCTTTTCTTAACTTAGTAGAAAGTACTTCTGGCATAAGATCATTACAGGGTGCTGATTGGGTGAGAACTATTCTCGACCCCATAGTGAGACCTAACGCTCACGCTTAAGCTCTTACTCCCGGGATGGCTACATAAACATATTCGGACCATTACCCTCGTCAGGGTCTTCCAGGGTTTCCTAGTACCAGGACGTAAGCCCTAGGCAGTCATCATTCATAACATAGTGTCCACAGCACATTATCTCAGCCAAGGAAAGCGTGTGGTCATAACGACTAGTAATTTTCCGTTTCAAACAATAAAATCATTCAACGTATAATTCCCATCTCCCTTTTGTTAAAAACGTTTTAGGGATTCCTCCCAAACACTATTTGGATGGCTAAAATAGGCCATAGCTCATTACTAGACATGGCTCTTATTCATTTAAAACACATGAAGAGTCATTTGCTAAAACATCACCCTTCCACACACATGTCACATTTTAAACATACAAGGAAAAGGGAATACACATATCACATTTAAACACTTCGTAATCATTTCAACACAATGAGCCACACATGGCCTCGCAATCCACACGATTGCGGTAATTTCACAACCCGAACTCCCTCCTCACAAGCACCGTACCACAAGACCTCGAACGCTCATGATTCTTTCCTCAAACCATCCAACTACCAACTCGATTCATCGATTTATTAATCACAACATATTATCATATTAGCTTTATGTAAAAGGGAGTAAGGTTTAGGCTCTTACCTGAGCAACCAGCACCATTCAGCGGTGCGTTACAACAAGCGTACATATAGCCACATTTATCCATAATTCGACAACACTTTATTCAGTAAATCAAGCATAATTTGATTCTAAACATATACGATGCATTTCGAAGTAACTTTCCTAAGCACGAATGTACTAAAAAGGGTTCGAATGAAAGCTAAACATATTTCAATAGCTTCGAATTTAATTTGTTTACATGCGTTAGCTAGTTTAACTCGAATCGAAGCTAAACACGTTTATATAACTTCGAGATTAATTCCTTTAACATGCATTAGCTAATCCATTTGATTTGAAGCTAAACAGATTTCATCAACCTCGAAATTAGCTCATTTGCACGCATTGGTTAATTAATTCGAATGGAAGCTAAACACATTAAAAGAACTTCGATTTTAATCCTTTTTCATATATTAGCTAAATAACTTGAATAGAAGCTAAGCATGTCAACACAACTTCGATTTTAATTCTTTTTCACATGTTATCTCATTAGCTTGAATCGACGCTAAACATATCAAACTAACTTCGTTTCTAATTCCTTTTCAAACAATGACTCCTTAACTCGATTTGAAGCTAAATGCGTTAAATTAACTTCAATTTTAATTCCGTTTTAAACAATAACTCATTAACTCGATTCGAAGCTAAATACGTCCATATAAACTCGAATTCACTGTTCATGCAAGACTACGGTTTATGTACAGAATTCACATCGATTCACAAATTCAGGCATGAAACAACCAATTGATTCGAACCTAAGCATGAATAACTTAATTCTTGTCATTTCTAACGAATTTAACAAGCCCTAACTTGACATGCAACATCAAACTGCTGAAAAATTGACTTTGAAAATAGTAATAACTTAGGAGGCGAGAACACCCACCTGGAATCGCTTCGTTACCCACTAAATTGGTAGCAATTTTCGCCCAAAATTCCCTTGAACTCGTCCCAGGCTCGGCTACTCCCAGAACCCCAAACCGTAGCTTCGATTTGGTCACGGTTGGGGTTGTCTGGGGTCAAATTCGACCCCCAGATTTATAGAGGAGGTGGAGGGGGTCGTGGCTCGCCGGAATCCGGCACGTGGGTGGTGGTTTTCAGACGTTAGACGCGTGGTTTTTGAGCTGACTCGATCGTGTGACGTGGGGAAGGAAGACTGGCGGTGTTTAGGGTGGCTGGCGACGCGTGGGTGAGGCCAGACGGCTCCTTCTCTCGCCGGCGACACGTGACGGCCGGCGGTGACACCAGGCGGCGACCGGTGACCCGCGAGAGAGAGAGAGAGAGCGAGAGCAAAGCAGAGAGAGAGAGCGAGGTGCGAGAGAGAGAGGAAGGGGAGGGGGTCGGGTTCTCTGTGACCCGATAACAGGCCCCCCTCCCTTTTGTGTTTTTTTTTTTGACTCAATTAACTTCATTCAACTGGATGCCGATCCCGTACTTGCTAATGGTTAGGCTAAACCCGAATCGAAACGACCTACAATCAACATTTCAGTTTAAACTTTGGGATTCAACCAAGTAAAACGAAAAACGATTTTAAAAACTCAGTTTAGCGTTGATTCAAATATTTTATAAATAAGTAGCGTCAATAATAACGTTAATCAAATAATCGTTCTTTTTAATGAATTTAATCGTTAAAAACTCACACAGTTACTAAAAATACGGTTTTATAACATAAAAGCAAGATAGGCAACTTAACGTAAAAATAACGAAGGTGGGTCTTATATATATATATATATATATATATATATATATATATATATATATATATATGTATATATGCACACACACACACACACACACGCACACACACACACAAATACATACATACATACATATATATATATATATATATATATATATATATATATATATATATATATATATATATATGTGTGTAATATATATATATATATATATATATATATATATATATATATATATATATATACATATATATAGATATATATATATATATATATATATATATATATATATATATATATATATATATATATATATATATATATATATATATATATATATATATACACATACATACACACATACATATATATATATATATATATATATATATATATATATATATATATATATATATATATATATCTTTATATATATATATATATATATATATATATATATATATATATATATATATATATATATATATATGTATGTTTTTATATATATATATATATATATATATATATATATATATATATATATATATATATATATATATATATATATATATATATATATATATATATATAGATACATATATACATATATAAATATATATACATGCATATATATACATATATATATATATATATATATATATATATATATATATATATATATATATATATATGTAAGACCCCGCATTTTCGTTTTCCGTTAACCTAACTAAATTTCCTTTTTATGTTCTAAATTCGTATTTTTAGTAACTGTATGAGTTAAATTATTATCGATGTGCTTTTGGGAACTATAATTTCATTTAAAAAAAAGAGAGATTATTATTGCTATTATTGATTTTAAAGTCAATTCGTGCCATTTATGCCTTTAAATTATATCGATAGTTTAATTTAGTCGTTATTCGATTTATTTAGTCGTTTCCTGAAAACGATTAGGTTTTCAACCTTAGAATTAGTTTGCGGTTTATTAAATTGAACCTAGACGTATTTGAGATCGAATAATTGACGAAGGGTCGTATTACCGATTCGAGATAGGTTGTGAGGTACGAGATTAGAATTTAGACAGACGATTTTAGTTGATTGGGCAAGCGACCAAGAAGCAATCAAAAAAAAAAAAAAAACAACAAAAGAGGGGCTGAGCCCCCTTCTCTTTCACGAAAACACGATGGGGGGGTTTCTTGGCTAGCTTCCCGTGACCTTTCCCCCGGCAACCCACTCCACCAACGCAAGAGAGAGACGAGAGGGGAGAGAGAGACTAAGAGGGAGAAGGCGGCAGCGCCGGTGGCCGGAATGACGGCCGATGCGGCGGGGCTCGTGTGCAACCAACGAAAGAGAGAGAGCGAAAGAGAGAGACTGAGTGAAAAGGGCTCACAACGATGCGACCTGCTACCAGCGACTGGCGCAACCACGGCGGCAGCGGCGACGACGAGACGCCGACATGGGTAGGCCGAAAGGGGTGCGGACGGCGGCCGTTTGTCATCGGTAGAGACAGAGAGAGATCGAGTGAGGCTGAGGGTTAGGGTTTGAAACCCAGATGCACCACCACCGCCACCGCGACCGACGACATTGAGGGTGGTTCTGGTGACCACCAGAACGACACGACCAGCCGCAGAACCGGACTTGAAAGGGGGTTGATTCGGGTCTCTATTGGGCAGTAAGTAAGAAGCAAATTTTCGGGTTCTTGAATGCCCAAATCGACCCCAAAAGCCCTTAGAACGGGTCCTTAACTTGGAGTCCAAGTGGGTGTTTCTCGCCCCCTAAGTATTAGTAGTTTCAAAATCGTTTTAAGTTTTAAGTTGCGAAGCATGTTAAGTTTAGCTAGTTTATGCCCGATAGTGACATCGAATTGATATATGTTAGTTTAGTTGATTAATACTTGAAAGTGGCTTAGAATCGATTCAAGTGAATTTAGTTAATACATGCCTGAAAGTTCAGTTCGAGATGAATATGCATGTTTAGATTCTATTCGGACCTACTTAGCTAATTCATGCCTGAAAATCTAGTTCGAAGTAAATTATGCATGTTTAGTTTCTATTCAAATCTGTTCAGTTAGTTCAGGCCCGAAAGTTTAGTTCGAAGTGAATTATGCATGTTTAGAATCGATTCGAATATATTAAGTTAATTCATGCCTGAAAAGTAGTTTCGAATTATCATGTTAGCATTCGAATCGAAATAGGGTAATTTTAGCTAACTCATGTTCATTTATTAACTTTGAAAAGAATTATGAATGTTTCGAATCGTTATATGTACAATTACTTGACCCATGATTGTTTAATACTTCAAAGTAAACTTTAAATGCTTAGAATCATTATATATTGCAGAATCATGTTCGTTCAATGACTTCGTAATAGACTATAAATGCCTAGAATCGACCCATGTGCATTTAGTCAATTCATGCCCAATTAATAGTTTCGGAAAGAGGAGAACAACCTGAAAGGACTTATGTTTAAATGACCTATTTAGATTCGAATAATGATTTTGATGTAATAAATGAACGTTTAGAATCGTAGTATGCTGAAATAGCTCAATTAGACTTGAAATGTAACTTCGAAACAATGAATGAATGCTTCGAATCGATACTTGCCTATTTAGTTGAACTATGCTTATAAAACAGCTTTGGAAATAACGTTTGAATGACGAAGTGAGCATGTTTACTCCCTTAACGTCAATGTATGAATGTTTGAAACGAACCAAGATCACTTAAGGTCGAAGCAGGCTAATTTGACTAGTTTATGTTTATAAGCAACCCTTGAATGACAAGCATTCTTTAAATTGACGCACATTGAACTAGCTAATTCATGCTTAAGAGTACCCTTTGAAACGACCTGAGAACATTTTAAGCCAATGCATGTTTAGTTGGATGGTTATACTTTGAATATTAGTTGATTAGTTATGCGTGAAAGTGGCGTGAATTTGGTATGCTTACCTTCTATTCGCAAGTCATGAATGTAAACTAAGTTTCATGCGTTGTGAGTTTATTTTAGATAATTAAGCTCTTATTTCAAGTTAATGCAATACCTATATATTTATGCTTCTGTATGTGGTAACGAGCTATGAGATGGTTGCTGCTTGCTCGGTAAGTTATACGTAGCTATTTCATAAGACCATTTTTGATAATATGTTATGATTATCAAATTGAAAACCGAGATGGTAGTTGGATGGTTTGAGGTAGAACTATGAGTGGTTCGAGGTTCTTGTGGTACGATGCTTGTGAGGAGGGAGCATGGGTTGTGAAATGACCGCAATCGTGTGGATTGCGAGGCCATGTGTGGCTCATTGTGTTGTTGAAATGATTATGAAGTGTTTGAATGTGAAACGTGTGAATCCCTTTCCCCCTTTCATGCCTAAGATGCATTATGCGTGAAAGTGTGGTGATTTGACAAAGAACGTTTCTCGTGTTTTCAAACTAATAATGGCCATGATTAATAGCAAGCAATGGCCTATTTTCGCTATACAAACAGTATTTGGGAGTGAACCTGCTTCAACGGGGGAATCCTAAAGAGTTTTACAAAGGCGTGAGTTGCATGATAAAGGATTTCGCTGTGAGAGGCAGCAAACTTATTAGTTGTTATAACCAGTTTAAATGGCTAAGATAAGTGCTTAGGGACAATAGATGGGAGTGAACCTGCTTGAACGGGGGAATCCCTAGCCTAGGGAATAATCCCTAAAGACCCTAACGAGGGTTAAGGTCCAAAGTTAGTTGCCATCCCGGGAGTAAGAGCTTAGTGTGAGTTAATCTCACTGGGATTGAGTGTAGATCTCTCCCAACTAGCACTTTATGATGATCTTATGCACAGAGTAGTTTCTTATTAAATGAGAAAAGCAGTTGGCGTTTCTCCTTTTTAAGTATTTCAGAAAGAAAGTTTTTAAGGGTCATTATGAGACCAAGATGAAAGGGATTCTTTTAAAAGAATATGAGCCTCAAGAGGCTAAGAGAAGAGTTTTTATGAGCCTCAAGAGGCTAAGAGAAGAGTTTTTATGAGCCTCAAGAGGCTAAATGAAGTGTTTTCAGTAAAAGAAAGAAAGCTTCCTGTGTATGACATGTGCTTGTTCTAAGTTTAACTTATGAATGAGATGCTAAGAAGATACGAATATGAGAAGTAAGTCTCATGAGCATATTTTATGCATATCCTATGAATGAGAATTGATTGAGACTTGAAATGTGTGTATCTTATGCATACCATACGAATGAAATGCCAAGAAGAGTATGATTCTGAAAAGAAATAACCTTATGTGCACATCATGTGAATAGGATTTCATGCATAGTTGGAATAGAATGCCAAGAAGTTATGTTTACAAAAAAGAAAGTTTCTGTGCTTAGACTCGTCCCTTGTTTAAGTGTTTGACTGCCTGGTAGTAAAGAAGTTTGGTCATTTAGAGACCTAGAAATGAGTTTGAGTGCCTAAAGATGTTTCCATAAGAATTCTATGAATGCCTAATATGATAGTAAAGTATAGATACGTGCTATGTGACTAGTAAAGATATTACTACCTGCAACGGTTTTAGTTTTAAGGGGGTTGGGGGACACTCACTGAGCGTGTGGTTGCTCATCCCACTATTCTTTCCCCTTTTCCCCAGGTTTTCTTTATAACAGGAGAAAGTTGAATCAGCTATGTCAAGATGGAATCTGTTCATGCTTGCAAGGTGTCGTTTGTACTCATTTGAGGGGATCTTACATGTTTAATGAAGTCATGTTATGTATTCTCAGTTTGAAATGTTTGTAAACAGGTATTCTAAGTTCATGTAATGCATATTGTTTCTGAGTCGCTCTGTATGGCCTTATGAGCCAACCATCTAGTCAGTTAGATGTCTTTTGGTTAAAGTTAGCTATGTTTGGGATGTAAACCTCAATACTCCGGTTGTATGAACCGTTGAGTTGTATCTTTTGCTTTTTCCTCTGTTAATGAACTATTCTGTTTGGTGTACTCCGAGCGGGTGGCTCGTTGAGTTATGAACTCCGGCGTGTGGCCGTTGAGTTTCTTTTAATGTTTTGTGCTTCCGTTGATTACAGGGACATTTTGTAAGGCTTTTAGCCTGGAAACAGTCAGTTTTTAGGGAAAACTCTGTCCGTTTCGTCCCAGAATTTCAATAAGAAGTTAGGAAAACGTAATGCTTCCGGCCTAGGGGCTGGGGGTGTTACAGATGATATCAGAGCATGGTCCTGCTACTATAGGCCGCGACCTGAGTCTTGCATCTCATATAGTCGCCTAGGAACACGTTGAGCTAATGTGAGATATGTTTTGCTTTATATACAAATGTGAGCTTTGTATGATTGTTGCTGCACTTAAGTAGTTATGTATGGTTCGAGAAGGTCGATTGAGTAAAAGTGGCGAGTTGTGCGTTAGTATAAGAGTCAAACAGCTCTCCCCACACCTTCGAGTGACGTAGTGAGTACTTCATTGATTCAATATGTTCCTAATGCGCTAATTGACTTCACTAGCTGACTTTTAGGTAATCCGGTTGAGCCAATCGGATGTATGTGAGTCGTGTGTTAGGAAGTGAGTCCAATTCACTTGTATCGTGTATGCTAAGTGATGTTTTGATTGATAAATGTTTTCTTCCTGCGCTCTAATAAGACAATCGATAGTTAAAGCACGTCAATTAGACTCGAGCCGTTAAGTGTTTGCAAATTCTTTTTTAAGCTCGTCTTTGCCTCTAAAGTATGATTTGCTCCTCGAGCCCCACAATGGAGTGAGCAGACGTACTCAAAGGTTGGTAGAGAGGGAGCTAGAAGCAGTTAACCATCCTTTTATTAAAAACAAAGAGATTCGAAATAGATAAGCTATTTTTAATCCTTTGAAACTCAAGATTTTGAGATGTTAATGTCGTTTTGACTATCGAGCCAAGGTTATCTTACACCGAAGAATTAGCTTTTCGTTAGTAATGATGAGGTAGTCTAGATTCACTAATACGCACCCTTATGTTTATCAAATGTTGCTTGTAAATGTGTATGTGCTAAGGTGTGTACGTCAATGGAATCTTTCATAATGAGCTAGGAAAGGAATGATTGGAAAATTTGTTGCTACGATTGATAATCCTATTAAATGGTACTTTTCGTTTTCGAATTCTGAATTTCCTGAGTATATTAGCGGCTACTCTTGTATACATGTTTGTAAGACTAACTGCTAGTGATAGGACTGCGTTGAACATCACACAAGTGTACCTACTATTCTCCTTGCTCGCCATTGTTGCTTAAACCGTGCAATACTTGCTTTCTATTATACAGATTATTATTTGTGAATGGGGTGAGATGTTTTGGCCCGAACGAACCCTGATATACCCAGAAAGCTCAAGGGAGAAAGAACCTAGCAGACTTTGGAATTGTACATCGTAGACGATCCCTCCTAAGGCTAGCGACCTACAATAAGGCTCCTACGATCACCTGTAGGATAGAGGTACCCCATAAGACCAGTAGCGCCACTGTTCTTACCCCTTGTTATCTGATTAATGGCTAGTCTCTAGTTACTTTGGACAAGCCCAAGGCATACCTCTGACCCTAGAATGCTAATGAGGATTGCTATCGTTTATACTCGTCTAGGTGACTTTTGTACAACATTATTATGAACCATTGTGTTTTATAGCATGCCATGTTTTCATAAACGCTTGGAAGCCTATATCGTTATATGAAATGGCATGTATGGTTATTCGTGTGTTTCATAAGTGAGAGGTATAGTAAATAAACTACTTGGTATGTGTTTAAATTATTTCTGGTTGAGTGCGCCACTCAGTTGGCCAAATAATCCAAGTTATGTGAGTGTTTGCTTCATATAACCGTGCTTATCTAATGATAGCATAGCAACTGTGAACATACCTCATAACATGATTACGTGACTGTGGCCTTTGCATTCGAATGCTTACCCTTGTATGTATCCTTACATGATGTGCTAAGATATTCGTATTGGTAGCGGAGTTACTCATTGTTTATATGCCTAAGTTCTATGTTTCATATGTTTGATTGAGTGGCTAAAAACTCATACGCCTAGCAAAAAAAGATCTTGTGGCCATAGGGGTTTCATTCGCATTTATTGGCCCGGTATCTTCTTTGCCTAGACCATATGACATGCCAGCGTACTTGCGACCATACTTGAATGCGTGACTTAAAGGGATATGAATGGATGTGTGTAAAACAATCCCTGACAGGCTATAACTAAGTATCTTGGCATAGTATGACTGAGTTAGCAGCATCAAGTCTTGCATGCTGAATTCTATGTGTACATGGTAGGTTTCATAGAGAACCTTGGATAGTGCTTTGCTAGCCATCATATATGATACCAATGCTGTCTTACTATACTTTGCTTAGCATGTTTGGCCCTACCTTCAATCTAGTTGTCTTATAGCCAAACACGACACCGTTTGGCATAGTATCATTACCAATTCTTGGGTTACATCTATGTACATACATACTTGCTCGTAAGAACCTATAAGAAGCGGCATTGCGTTGGTTAAACTCAAAGTTTGTTTTCCCTATGAGATTGCAAATCCCCCAAGTGGTAATGCCCTTGGAAGCCACCTTACCCTGGCAGTTAAACCCTTGTGGAACGATAGTTGAGTTATGTAAGAGCAACATTAGGTATGAGAAATCCTTTGCTAAACCCGCCACAACTAAGAAACCATGTATCAACCTCCCATACACAATTAATGCGTGGATACGTACAATTCTATTGCTGAGTCTTATCCCACATCCCTGTCGTCTAACTTCCCAAGTTGTTTCCTTGCATGACTAATAGGTTGTATATTTATCCTCTTGTAAGTGGTGTACCATGTGTGTGAGATGGATTGATTCATGCTGCATGTGATTCTTGGCTTGAAAAGGTTGAGTTATCGATTTTATGTGATGTCATTATGCTAAGGTGATCCTACATGATGCTTTGAGTTGCTGTTATCACTCTAGAGTGTCATTGGGTCTCAGAGTTAACCGTTATGACCCTTGTTCTTTGCGGCGTGACGTCATACCCATGGACATATATACATATACATATATATATATATATGTATATATATATATATATATATATATATATA
>JAKOGI010004735.1:15000-21344 GCA_029747015.1 Carnegiea gigantea | reverse complement strand
TGCTCGTGACGCCCGTCTTCGGTGGCATTCCCTAGGCTTCTAGGATGCCATCACGGGTGGGGGCCTTGCCCCCCCTCACCCGAGAACGGTGATCACCCCCACGTGGGCAGGGGTGATTGTTGGTGAATTCCCGCGGCCCACCGTCCCTTCTTTCTTGACCCGGCCCCCTTGCTCCCTGACATCATTTCTGTTGCTCGACATGCCCCGTCCTGGGGGCGGACGCACTGGCTTGTGGGATTTAAGCGGGGGCGTGTTGCCTTCCACGTGCGGGCTGACCGTCGCAAGCGCGGTGACAGGAGAGGCGACGCGGGAGGGGCTGGACGCCCCGGGTGTGAGAAGCCTGTGATCGGTGAGTGAGGGCCTAGACGCTTGAGCTTGTAAGCCCCTCGCGCCCGTGAGGCACTGCCACGAACGGGGTGGAAGGCTTGTCCTGAGGAGCCGATCCGTGCGACGACGGCGGGGTTGATCGCTCCGGTGGTGGAAGCCGACGATCGGTGAGTGAGGGCCTATACGCTTGAGCTTGTAAGCCCCTCGCGCCCGTGAGGCCGAAGTACACGAACGGAGTGGGAGGCCCTTCCCGAGGAGCACTTCCAAGGGCGCGACCTGAGGCCTGCGCGGGGCGGGGAGTGCCCTTCGCATCGGGATTTTGCCGGTGGGATGCCGTTGCGCCCCTCGTCCCTTGTTTCTTGACATGGCCCCTTGCTCCTTGACATTGCTTTTCTGTTGCTTGACGACCCACCTCCCCCCGTCCCGGGGCGGACGGCGGACGCACTGGCTGTGGGATTTGCGCGGAGGCGTGTTGCCTTCCACGTGCGGGATGACCGTCGCAAGCGCGGTGACAGGAGAGGCGACGCGGGATGGGCTGGACGCCCCGGTTGTGAGAAGCCTGTGATCGGTGAGTGAGGGCCTAGACGCTGAGCTTGTAAGCCCCTCGCGCCCGTGAGGCACTGCCACGAACGGGGTGGAAGGCTTGTCTTGAGGAGCGGATCCGTGCGACGACGGCGGGGTTGATCGCTCCGGTGGTGGAAGCCGACGATCGGTGAGTGAGGCCTAGACGCTTGAGCTTGTAAGCCCCTCGCGCCCGTGAGGCCGAAGTACACGAACGGAGTGGGAGGGCCTTCCCGAGGAGCACTTCCTAGGGCGCGACATGAGGCCTGCGCGGGGCGGGGAGTGCCCTTTGCATCGGGATTATGCCGGTGGGAATGCCGTTGTGCCGCGGGGTGGGGGGTCACCTCCCCTCCTCAAAATCAAACCCGATTTCCTTCGAGATCCCCCCGAAAACCCCTTGTTCACACCACCTTCCTTCCCCTCCCGAAAACCCCTTGTCCCCCCCAGCTTACTTCCCCCTCTCGCCCCACTCCACTTGAAAGCACCCTGACAACCCTCCCCTAGTCCCGAGGCGGACGCGCTGGCTGTGGGATTTACGCGGAGGCGTGTTGCCTACCACGTGCGGGCTGACTGTCGCAAGCGAGGTGACAGGTGAGGCGATGCGGGATGGGCCGGAAGCCCCGGTCGTGGAAGCCGACGATCGGTGAGTGAGGGCCTAGACGCTTGAGCTTGTAAGCCCCTCGCGCCCGTGAGGCCGAAGTACACGAACGGGGTCGAAGGCTTGTCTCGAGGAGCCGATCCGTGTGACGACGGCGGGGTTGATCGCTCCGGTGGTGGAAGCCGACGATCGGTGAGTGAGGGCCTAGACGCTTGAGCTTGTACGCCCCTCGCGCCCGTGAGGCCGAAGTACACGAACGGAGTGGGAGGCCTTTCCCGAGGAGCACTTCCGAGGGCGCGACATGAGGCCTGCGCGGGGCGGGGAATGCCCTTTGCGTCGGGATTTTGCCGGTGGTCGTGCCGAGGGGGTGACCTTTCCTCCTCAAAATCCAACACGATTTCCTTCGAGATCCGCCCGAAAACCCCGTGTTCACACCCACTTGAAAGCAGCCTGACAGCCCTCCACTCCAGAGCACCCTGACAACCCATCCCCCCATTTGCCGCCCCCTCCTTCCTCAAGTCCATCGGTGCGAATATGTCGGTTGGCTACGGTTACCCTTCGCGTCCAGCGGTGCTCGTCGGGCTTCGCCTTGCTATTTCCGTTCGTCTATGTGCCATAGTCGAGCGGACGGGCGGGGTGCATCTCGGCGGGGACACGTGGGGGCGCGGGAGTTGCGTTCGGTTCGTTTGTGTTGGCGGGCTCCCCGCTCGAGCGGTGAACCGTCCACGCACGATCCTCTTCAGGGGATGATCCAGGGGCGGGCAAGCCCTGGACAGATGACGGTTTCCTGCGCTGCATGCCTCGTGAAGGCAGCGTGGACCCTAACGAGATGATCTTTCGCTCGATGCCCCCTTGGGGTGTCGGGTGGACCCTTCGGGCTGGGGCCGTCTTCCACCCGCGTCGCGTCGCCGTGCGCACGCGGCTTGGGCTATGGCCTCTGGCTGTGCTTCGGGATGCAGAACACTGTGCGGGCATTGCTTCCACGCCGTGGAGGCAAGATGCCCCATCAAGCGTTCTTCGCTGGAAACGAACGACGGTCGTGCGCGTGTTGACCCCCCGCTAGCCCCGGGCGGCTCATGCGCGCCGGCGTCATCGAGGGTGCTACCTGGTTGATCCTGCCAGTAGTCATATGCTTGACTCAAAGATTAAGCCATGCATGTGTAAGTATGAACTAATTCAGACTGTGAAACTGCGAATGGCTCATTAAATCAGTTATAGTTTGTTTGATGGTACCTGCTACTCGGATAACCGTAGTAATTCTAGAGCTAATACGTGCAACAAACCCCGACTTCTGGAAGGGATGCATGTATTAGATAAAAGGTCGACGCGGGCTTTGCCCGCTGCTCTGATGATTCATGATAACTCGACGGATCGCACGGCCTTTGCGCCGGCGACGCATCATTCAAATTTCTGCCCTATCAACTTTCGATGGTCGGATAGTGGCCTACCATGTGGCTACGGACCGCTTAGATACTCTAGAAGCCCCGGATTTCCTTAAGAGTATGCTCTAGAGGGTTCCTCAAGTTTCCAGAAGTTCCACAAAACTCCACACTTGTGTAGAACCTTAGATATTTGTATAGAACATTCTGGATGTACAATATCAACCATAGGATCAATTAGATCTCCACCGTCCATTGAGGAGGTGGCAGTGTATAAATACCCCCAAGGGGGCTCATTTGTAAGCAAGCATTCAAGTGCAATACAAAGCATTCTCCCAAACTCCTTCTCTCTCTACTTTCTCTCTCTAAAGCTTTCTTAGAGTGTGAGTGGACTTACTTAGCTCCACAAAGGCTAAGTTAAGCATCCTTAAGGCTTACTAGCAAACAAAGCGAGAATCCCAAGCAAAGTTTGCTAGGCCGCACGGGTCTAAGTTTGAGTGAATTATCGACCCGTGACAGTTGGTATCAGAGCTTCGGTTTGGGAGATCCATGGCTTCAAGTGTCACTGATGCTGGCAATCCTCAACAAGGAGGAAAGAAGGGCAAGGATAAGAACAAGGACTTGTCGATCCTTGTAGATGACAAGCTTGCGGAGATTAACCCCTCCATGTCGGACCTCACGGGTAGGGTGGATGACATGGAGAAGCGCATCGAGGAGCTCGAGTCCACGGGGGACTTGGAGGAGCTCCGTGCAGAGGTGCAAGAGGCGGTGAAATCCTTAGCAAGCAATGTCGATGAGGAGGTCCGAGCTCTTCGGGATGGAGAACTCCAAGCTTGCAAAGCCGAGATGATGGCTTGCAAATCCGAGATTGAGGCATACAAGGCAAGGGTTGAAGCCTTGGAAACCCAACTCAAAGTATGCATGGCCGCGGTGGCCAATGCAGGCAATGGTGGATCAGGTCAAGTGTCCACCACCCCAAAGGTGAATGCGCTCCAAACCCCAACCTACAACGGGGCCAGGAACGCGAGGGAGATAGATAACTTCTTTTGGAAGTTCGAAGCTTACTTTGGAGCAGTAGGCATCATCGATGAAGCACAAAAGGTAAACCTGGCTTCCTTCTCTCTTAAAGACATTGCTCTTGTTTGGTGGCGTCGAAGGTGCGACGATGTCAATCGAGGGTCCACTCCCATCACCACTTGGGATGGATTCAAGAGGGAGCTCAAAGAGCAATTCTACCCCAAGGATGCCGTAAAGGAAGCCCGGGCCAAGTTGAGGCGCCTCCAACACAAGGAGAGCCACCTTCGTGAGTATGTGAGGGAATTCCAAGAGCTTCTCTTGGAGATCCCAAACATGGGAGAGGAAGACGCCTTGTTCGCCTTCCTAGATGGCCTAAGTGGTTGGGCCAAGACCGAGTTGGAAAGGCGTGGTGTACAAGACCTCGCCTCCGCGATTGCCGCCGCCGAGTCACTAAACGAGTACAAGAGAGACTCGTCAAAAGGACAAGGCAAGAAGAATAGTGGGAGCGGCAAAGGGGGGGGAGACCGAGACAAGTCCCCCAAGAGGGACAAACCCTCTACCGACAAAGGAAAAGGCAAGAAGAACGACGCACCCCGGAAGTATTCATGTTTCCTATGCAACGGTCCACACCGGGTCTTTGAATGTCCCAAAAAGGGTAAGCTTGCCGCCATTGTCCAGAAAGAAGAGGAGCAAGAGGAGAAGAGGATTGCTTCCCTCAAGCTACTCAATGCGATCCATGCAAAAGTAGAGAAACAGTCTCGTGGGCGCATGTACGTGGAGACACTTATCAACGGTAAGCCTCTCCAAGCATTGTTAGATACGGGTGCCGACACGGTCTATATGGCCAAGGAGCTTGCCGATGAGGTTGGCCTCTCCTACATCAAAGAGGGAGGATATGTAAAGGGAGTCAATGCTAGGAGCCTCCCTATCCATGGAGTTGCTCGCGGCACCCCCATTCAAATCGGCCAGTGGAAAGGTAAGGTCGATATCACCGTTGCCCCCTTAGATGACAAGAAATTCTATTTGGGCATCGATTTTCTTGACGCGGTAAAGGCCCACTTGGTACCTTACACCGACACCCTGTGTATCATGGAAACGGGACAACCTTGTAATGTTCCCGTGAAGAGGGGCATCGATGAAGGCAACATGCTCTCCGCCCTTCAGTTTTCTAAGGGACTGAAGAAAAAGGAACCAACTTTCCTTGCTACTCTTAAGATGAAAGAGGAACCCAAGGAAGTTCAAGCCCCCAAGGTCATCCAAGAGGCACTTGGTGAGTTCAAAGACGTCATGCCCGCCGAGTTACCCAAGAGGCTTCCTCCAAGAAGGGAAGTCGACCATGCTATTGAGTTAGAGGTGGGGGCTAAGCCACCCGCATTTCCTCCTTACCGAATGGCACCTCCGGAACTCGAGGAGCTAAGAAGACAGCTGAAGGAGTTACTTAATGCCGGTTACATTCGTCCCTCCAAATCTCCTTATGGTGCGCCGGTATTATTCCAAAAGAAACATGATGGTTCTCTTCGTCTATGCATCGACTATCGGGCCCTCAACAAGGTCACCATCAAGAACAAGTATCCCATCCCTCGCATCGATGACTTGTTTGATCAACTCGGAGATGCAAGGTACTTTACAAAACTCGATTTGAGGAGTGGGTACTATCAAGTCCGTATAGCCGAAGGGGATGAGCCAAAGACGGCATGTGGGACACGTTATGGTTCATACGAGTTCCTTGTCATGCCGTTTGGCCTTACAAATGCACCGGCCACATTTTGCACCCTCATGAACAAGGTACTTGCTCCTTTCCTTGATCGCTTCGTCGTTGTGTATCTTGATGACATTGTCATCTATAGCAAGTCCTTGGAGGAGCATGTGGGACACTTGCGGGAAGTGTTCCGAACCTTGAGGGACAACCAACTTTATGTAAAGAAAGAAAAGTGCTCATTCGCACAAGAAGAGGTGCCTTTCTTGGGGCACATCATTGGTAGAGGCAAGTTACGCATGGACCCGGCAAAAGTCAAGGCTATCCTAGAATGGGAGCCACCAACGAAAGTCACTAAGTTAAGATCTTTCCTTGGCTTGGTGAACTATTACCGACGGTTCATCAAGGGTTATTCCGCGATAGCCGCCCCTCTCACCGACTTGTTAAAGAAGGGAAGAGGATGGACGTGGAACCAAGAATGCCAACATGCCTTTAATGCCTTGAAGAAGGCCATCACGGAGGAGCCTGTCCTCTCTCTCCCCGACCTCAACAAGCCTTTTGAACTACACACGGACGCTTCCGATTTTGCCATTGGCGGTGTCTTGATGCAAGATGGTCATCCTATTGCCTTTGAAAGCCGGAAGCTAAATGACACCGAGAGGCGGTACACGGTCCAAGAAAAGGAGATGACCGCGGTTATACATTGTCTCCGCACCTGGAGGCATTACTTGCTCGGGAGTAAGTTCACAATAAGACCGACAATGTA
>JAKOGI010004735.1:0-5000 GCA_029747015.1 Carnegiea gigantea | reverse complement strand
CGCGGCCTGGGAACGCTGGCCGCTTGTCCTGAACGCTGGCCGCAGCCTGTGAACGCTGGCCGCTTGTCCTGAACGGTGGCCGCAGCCTGTGAACGCTGGCCGCAGCCTGTGAACGCTGGCCGCTTGTCCTGAACGCGGGCCGCAGCCTGTGAACGCTGGCCGCTTGTCCTGAACGCTGGCCGCAGCCTGTGAACGCTGGCCGCTGTCCTGTGAACGCTGGCCGCTGGCCTGTGAACGCTGGCCGCAGGCCGTGACCTGTCCCAGCGGAGTATGAAAAATCGGCACGGTTGATGTCCACTCCGGGCACGGCCACCAATCCTCCTGAAGCTCTCTAGGGGGATGGTCCGGGCGGAGTATGAAAAATAGGCACGGTTGATGTCCACTCCGGGCACGGCCACCAAACCTCCTGAAGCTCTCTGGGGGGATGGCCCGGGCGGAGTATGAAAAATCGGCACGGTTGATGTCCACTCCGGGCACGGCCACGAAAGCTCGTTGTGCTCTTTAGGGGGAAGGTGATTGAGCTAGCGCCCCGCCCCGCCCGCGACCCGAGCAGGATGAACGACGGTGAGTGACACCCCGCCCCCGGCCCCGTGACCCCCCCGCGCGAATTATAATCTTTGACAGGGCGCAGGGCGCAGGGCCGCAGGGGCGCGGGGGCGGACTTGACGGACTTGCGCGGACCTTGGGCGGACTGGGCGAAGGAAGGGTCGAGAGCTAGGCCCCGTGGCGTGACGCGTGCCCCCATATTGGTGCCCCAAGTCCCGAACGTCGATGCCAAGGCATGCCCCGGAGTCCCGGGGAGCGGCCCCGTGCACGGCCGAGGCCTGCCCCCGCGTCCCGCACATCGGCCCCGGGGCATGCCCCCGTGCATCGCCTCTAGCACGCCCCCGAAGCAAGGCCAAGGCATGCCCCCCGAGTCCCGCCCATCGCCCCGTGGCAAGGCCAAGGCATGCCCCCGAGTCCCGCACATCGCCCCGGGCAGTGCCCCCGGGTCCCGAGGAACGCCCCCAAACGGCCCCGGTGCATGCCCAAGGCGTGCCCCCGCGTCCCGAGGATCGGCCCCGGTCCATGCCCAAGGCGTGCACCCCGGGTCCCGAGGAAGGCCCCCGGAACGGCCCCGGTGCATGGCCACGGCATGCCCCCGAGTCCCGCACCTCGCCCCGGGGCGTGCCCCCGAGTCCCGAGGAACGCCCGGTGCATGCCCAAGGCATGGCCCCGAGTCCCGCACGTCGCCCCGGAACGGCCCCGGGGCGCGGCCAAGGCATGGCCCCGAGTCCCGGGGAACGCCCTCAGAACGGCCCCGGTGCATGGCCCGCGTCCCGCACATCGCCCCGAAACGGCCCCGGTGCATGCCCAAGGCATGCCCCTGAGTCCCGAGGAAGGGCCCCACAACGGCCCCGGTGCATGGCCGAGGCATGCCCCCGGGTCCCGAGGACCGGCCCCGGGGGGCCCCGGGGCATGCCCCCGGGTCCCGAGGGTCGGCCCCGGGGCATTCCCCCGAGAGCGTCCACGCACGCTGCCGGACGCCCACGGCAGCATCCATGCATGCCGGGCAGCGTCCGGGCATGCTGTCGCTGGGTGCCGGGGGCTGCAGGGGGGTGCTGGATGCTGGCCGCAGGCTGTGAACGCTGGCCGCAGCCCTGTGAACGCTGGCCGCTTGTCCTGGACGCTGGCCGCAGGCTGTGAACGCTGGCCGCAGCCCTGTGAACGCTGGCAGCTTGTCCTGAACGCTGGCCGCAGCCTGTGAACGCTGGCCGCAGGCTGTGAACGCTGGCCGCTTGTCCTGAACGCTGGCCGCAGCCTGTGAACGCTCGCCGCAGCCTGTGAACGCTGGCCGCTTGTCCTGAACGCTGGCCGCAGCCTGTGAACGCTGGTCGCAGGCTGTGAACGCTGGCCGCTTGTCCTGAACGCTGGCCGCAGGCTGTGAACGCTGGCCGCAGGTTGTGAACGCTGGCCGCAGCCCTGTGAACGCTGGCCGCTTGTCCTGGACGCTGGCCGCAGGCTGTGAACGCTGGCCGCAGCCCTGTGAACGCTGGCCGCTTGTCCTGGACGCTGGCCGCAGCCCTGTGAACGCTGGCCGCAGCTCCTGAACGCAGGCCGCAGCCTGTGAACGCTGGCCGCTTGTCCTGGACGCTGGGCGCAGCCCCTGGACGCTGGGCGCAGCCCCTGGACGCTGGCCGCAGGGCCCTGAAAGCTGGCCGCAGCCCCGCGAACGCCCGAAAGCCGTCCCGAGAAAAAATCCCCGTATTTTTGTCGTGCGTTTTTCCCCAAATTTTGTCCACCCCTTCCCCACGATTTTTAGAGGATTTACAAGCTTTGTCCCGCATTTTTCTGATTTTTCTCCGATTTTAGGATTTTTTTTCGTTTTCGACTTTAAAAAATCATAAAAAATAGCTCGGGTGTCCGAAAAATTCCGAAAAAATATTTTTTAGTAATTTCACATCATGATCTTTCCAATGGTACCATTGGTTGCTGCTGAAACATTCTAAATCTTAAAAAAACCCCAGTATGATTTTTCGTCACAGTTGATGTCTACTGGGGGCAGAGCCAGTAGAGTTATAAGAGCTCTTTATAGGGGAGGTGCTTGGCAAGCAGCGGGGGCAGCAGCAGGGTCAGCGGCAGCCATCGCCCATGCATGGCATGGCATGGCATGATGTCAAAGGCCTTGTTGCCATGGCTTCCTTGCACCGAACCTTGGCGGGGGGATGAGGGACCACCCCGGGGGTCGGGTTTTGCCTCGGGAAGCGTGACTAGCATGAAAATTGTTGGATATCGATCGATGGAGTGCGGGAATCGTTGCTATGCTAGTTCCTACCTTCCGAGGCAACGGTGGTGCTCCTGACGCCCGTCTTCGGTGGCATTCCCTAGGCTTCTAGGATGCCATCACGGGTGGGGGCCTTGGCCCCCCTCACCCGAGAACGGTGATCACCCCCACGTGGGCAGGGGTGATTGTCGGTGAATTCCCGCGGCCCACCGTCCCTTCTTTCTTGACCCGGCCCCCTTGCTCCCTGACATTATTTCTGTTGCTCGACCTGCCCCGTCCTGGGGGCGGACGGCGGACGCACTGGCTTGTGGGATTTAAGCGGGGGCGTGTTGCCCTCCACGTGCGGGCTGACCGTCGCAAGCGCGGTGACAGGAGAGGCGACGCGGGATGGGCTGGACGCCTCGGTTGTGAGAAGCCTGTGATCGGTGAGTGAGGGCCTAGACGCTTGAGCTTGTAAGCCCCTCGCGCCCGTGAGGCACTGCAACGAACGGGGTGGAAGGCTTGTCTTGAGGAGCCGATCCGTGCGACGACGGCGGGGTTGATAGCTCCGGTGGTGGAAGCCGACGATCGGTGAGTGAGGGCCTAGACGCTTGAGCTTGTAAGCCCCTCGCGCCCGTGAGGCCGAAGTACACGAACGGAGTGGGAGGCCCTGCCCGAGGAGCACTTCCAAGGGCGCGACCTGAGGCCTGCGCGGGGCGGGGAGTGCCCTTCGCATCGGGATTTTGCCGGTGGGGATGCCGTTGCGCCCCTCGTCCCTTGGTTCTTGACATGGCCCCTTGCTCCTTGACATTGCCTTTCTGTTGCTTGACGACCCACCTCCCCCCGTCCCGGGGCGGGCGGCGGACGCACTGGCTGTGGGATTTGCGCGGAGGCGTGTTGCCTTCCACGTGCGGGCTGACTGTCGCAAGCGCGGTGACAGGAGAGGCGACGCGGGATGGGCGGGACGCCCCGGTTGTGAGAAGCCTGTGATCGGTGAGTGAGGGCCTAGACGCTTGAGCTTGTAAGCCCATCGCGCCCGTGAGGCACTGCCACGAACGGGGTGGAAGGCTTGTCTTGAGGAGCCGATCCGTGCGACGACGGCGGGGTTGATCGCTCCGGTAGTGGAAGCCGACGATCGTTGAGTGAGGGCCTAGACGCTTGAGCTTGTAAGCCCCTCGCGCCCGTGAGGCCGAAGTACACGAACGGATTGGGAGGCCCTTCCCGAGGAGCACTTCCTAGGGCGCGACATGAGGCCTGCGCGGGGCGGGGAGTGCCCTTTGCATCGGGATTATGCCGGTGGGAATGCCGTTGTGCCGCGGGGTGGGAGGTCACCTCCCCTCCTCAAAATCCAACCCGATTTCCTTCGAGATCCCCCCGAAAACCCCTTGTTCACACCACCTTCCTTCCCCTCCCGAAAACCCCTTGTCCCCCCCAGCTTACTTCCCCCTCTAGCCCCACTCCACTTGAAAGCACCCTGACAACCCTCCCCTCGTCCCGAGGCGGACGCGCTGGCTGTGGGATTTACGCGGAGGCGTGTTACCTGCCACGTGCGGGCTGACTGTCGCAAGCGAGGTGACAGGTGAGGCGATGCGGGATGGCCCGGAAGCCCCGGTAGTGGAAGCCGACGATCGGTGAGTGAGGGCCTAGACGCTTGAGCTTGTAAGCCCCTCGCGCCCGCGAGGCCGAAGTACACGAACGGGGTCGAAGGCTTGTCTCGAGGAGCCGATCCGTGTGACGACGGCGGGGTTGATCGCTCCGGTAGTGGAAGCCGATGATCGGTGAGTGCGGGCCTAGACGCTTGAGCTTGTAAGCCCCTCGCGCCCGTGAGGCCGAAGTACACGAACGGAGTGGGAGGCCCTTCCCGAGGCGCACTTCCGAGGGCGCGACATGAGGCCTGCGCGGGGCGGGGAATGCCCTTTGCGTCGGGATTTTGCCGGTGGTCGTGCCGAGGGGGTGACCTTTCCTCCTCACAATCCAACCCGATTTCCTTCGAGATCCGCCCGAAAACCCCGTGTTCACACCCACTTGAAAGCAGCCTGACAGCCCTCCACTCCAGAGCACCCTGACAACCCATCCCCACATTTGCCGCCCCCTCCTTCCTCAAGTCCCTCGGTGCGAATATGTCGGTTGGCTACGGTTACCCTTCGCGTCCAGCGGTGCTCGTCGGGCTTCGCCTTGCTATTTCCGTTCGTCTAAGTGCCATAGTCGAGCGGACGTGCGGGGTGCATCTCGGCGGGGACACGTGGGGGCGCGTGAG
>JAKOGI010004734.1:15000-17500 GCA_029747015.1 Carnegiea gigantea | reverse complement strand
AGCCATGGCAACAAGGCCTTTGACATCCTGCCATGCCATGCCATGCATGGGCGATGGCTGCCGCTGACCCTGCTGCTGCCCCAGCTGCTTGCCAAGCACCTCCCCTATAAAGAGCTCTTATAACTCTACTGGATCTGCCCCCAGTAGACATCAACTGTGACGAAAAATCATACTGGGGTTTTTTGAAGATTTAGAATGTTTCAGCAGCAACCAATGGTACCATTGGAAAGATCATGATGTGAAATTACTAAAAATATTTTTTCGGAATTTTTCGGACACCCGAGCTATTTTTTATGATTTTTTAAAGTCGAAAACGAAAAAAAATCCTAAAAAGCGGAGAAAAATCAGAAAAATGCGGGACAAAGCTTGTAAATCCTCTAAAAATCGTGGGGAAGGGGTGGACAAAATTTGGGGAAAAACGCACGACAAAAATACGGGGATTTTTTCTCGGGACGGCTTTCGGGCGTTCGCGGGGCTGCGGCCAGCGTCCAGGGGCTGCGCCCAGCGTCCAGGGGCTGCGCCCAGCGTCCAGGACAAGCGGCCAGCGTTCACAGGCTGCGGCCAGCGTTCAGGACAAGCGGCCAGCGTTCACAGCCTGCGGCCAGCGTTCACAGGCTGCGGCCAGCGTACAGGACAAGCGGCCAGCGTTCACAGCCTGCGGCCAGCGTTCACAGGCTGCGGCCAGCGTTCAGGACAAGCGGCCAGCGTTCACAGGCTGCGGCCAGCGTTCAGGACAAGCGGCCAGCGTTCAGGACAAGCGGCCAGCGTTAACAGCCTGCGGCCAGCGTTCAGGACAAGCGGCCAGCGTTCAGGACAAGCGGCCAGCGTTCACAGCCTGCGGCCAGCGTTCACAGGCTGCGGCCAGCGTTCAGGACAAGCGGCCAGCGTTCACAGGGCTGCGACCAGCGTTCACAGCCTGCGGCCAGCGTTCCCAGCCTGCGGCCAGCGTCCAGGACAAGCGGCCAGCGTTCACAGGCTGCGGCCAGCGTCCAGGACAAGCGGCCAGCGTTCACAGGGCTTCGGCCAGCGTTCACAGCCTGCGGCCAGCATCCAGCACCCCCCGGCAGCCAGCGACAGCATGCCCGGACGCTGCCCGACATGCCGGGATGCTGCCGTGGGCGTCCGGCAGCGTGCGTGGACGCTCTCGGGGGCATGCCCGGGGGCCGCCCCGCGGGCCCCGGGGGCATGCCCCGGGGCCCCCCGGGGGCATGCCTCGGCCATGCACCGGGGCCGTTGTGGGGGCCTTCCTCGGGACTCAGGGGCATGCCTTGGGCATGCACAGGGGCCGTTTCGGGGCGATGTGCGGGACGCGGGGCCATGCACCGGGGCCGTTCTGAGGGCGTTCCCCGGGACTCGGGGCCATGCCTTGGCCGCGCCCCGGGGCCGTTCCGGGGCGAAGTGCGGGACTCGGGGCCATGCCTTGGGCATGCACCGGGGCGTTCCTCGGGACTCGGGGGCACGCCCCGAGGCGAGGTGCGGGACTCGGGGGCATGCCGTGGCCATGCACCGGGGCCGTTCCGGGGGCCTTCCTCGGGACCCGGGGGGCACGCCTTGGGCATGGAACGGGGCCGATCCTCGGGACGCGGGGGCACGCCTTGGGCATGCACCGGGGCCGTTGGGGGGCGTTCCTCGGGACCCGGGGGCACGGCCCGGGGCGATGTGCGGGACTCGGGGGCATGCCTTGGCCTTGCCACGGGGCGAGGGGCGGGACTCGGGGGGCATGCCTTGGCCTTGCTTCGGGGGCGTTCTAGAGGCGATGCACGGGGGCATGCCCCGGGGCCGATGTGCGGGACGCGGGGGCAGGCCTCGGCCGTGCACGGGGCCGCTCCCCGGGACTCGGGGGCACGCCTTGGCATCGACGTTCGGGACTTGGGGCACCAATATGGGGGCACGCGGCACGCCACGGGGCCTAGCTCTCGACCCTCCCTTCGCCCAGTCCGCCCAAGGTCCGCTCAAGTCCGTCAAGTCTGCCCCCGCGCCCCTGCGTCCCTGCGCCCTGCGCCCTGTCAAAGATTATAATGCGCGCGGGGGGGTCACGGGGCCGGGGGCGGGGTGTCACTCACCATCGTTCATCCTGCTCGGGTCGCGGACGGGGAGGGGCACTAGCTCAATCACCTTCCCCCTAAAGAGCACAACGAGCTTTCGTGGCCGTGCCCGGAGTGGACATCAACCGTGCCGATTTTTCATACTCCGCCCGGGCCATCCCCCTAGTGAGCTTCAGGAGGTTTGGTGGCCGTGCCCGGAGTGGACATCAACCGTGCCTATTTTTCATACTCCGCCCGGACCATCCCCCTAGAGAGCTTCAGGAGGTTTGGTGGCCGTGCCCGGAGTGGACATCAACCGTGCCGATTTGTCATACTCAGCTGGGACAGGTCACGGCCTGCGGCCAGCGTTCACAGGCCAGCGGCCAGCGTTCACAGGCCAGCGGCCAGCGTTCACAGGCTGCGGCCAGCGTTCAGGACAAGCGGCCAGCGTTCACAGGCTGCGGCCAGCGTTCAGG
>JAKOGI010004734.1:0-7500 GCA_029747015.1 Carnegiea gigantea | reverse complement strand
ATGTTCACTTGAAATTACCGAAATTCCCCTACGGACGCGTCCGGGCCCTGAAAACCACATCAGACGTCGTTTTTTTAATACCACACACGGACGAAACACATGCATGCACGGGCGATGAGGGTGGTCCGAGCTACCGTCCGTAACGCACTCTAAGCTCGCCGCTTCCGAGCTGCCAGTTACGAACTTGCGATCTCTTTGGAGCTGGCGTGCTGTATGCACAACTCAACGGCCGCTCGCCCTCAATGAAACATTTGTTCCGCAAGAATCCAATGGGTGCGATCATCCCACCACTAATGCACCGAATCCCATCAGAAAAGCGCAATTAAGCATGCCTGGGCGAGAGTAGTACTAGGATAGGTGACCCCCTGGGAAGTCCTCGTGTCGCACCCCTTTTTCGTTATTTTTTTCTTTCTTTAAAGCACCGGTCCTTCTCGTTTCATTTGCTGCGGCCGTCGGATGGGAACTGACCGGGACGAGGAAAAAGCTTTCAAATCAGGCCTTCCGCCCTTGTTCACTCGAAATTACTGAAATTCCTCCACGGACGCCTCGTGGCACTGAAAACCGCATTAGAGGCCCCTTTTTACTGCAACACACGGACGAAACCCAATGGTCGCACGGGGCGATGAAGGCGGTCGAGCTACCGTCCGTAACGCACTCTTAGCTCGCCGCTTCCGAGCTGTCAGTTACGAACTCGCGAACTCTTTAGATTTGGCGTGATCTATGAGCGACTTGGCAGCCGCGTACACTCTATGAAAGACATGTTCCGCCAGATTCCGATGGGTGCGATCATACCACCACTGATGCACCGGATCCCATCAGAACTCCGCAGTTAAGCGTGCTTGGGCGAGAGTAGTGCTAGGATGGGTGACCTCATGGGAAGTCCTCGTGTTGCACCCCTTTTTCGTTGTTTTTTTCTTTTTTAGAAGCGCCGATCTTTCTCGTTTCATTTGCTGCGGCCAGCGGATAAGAACTGACCAGGACGTGGAAAAAGCATCCAAATCAGGCCATCAGCCTATGTTCAGTCGAAATTAGCGAAATTCCCCTACGGACGCCTCGTGGCCCTGAAAAACACATCAGAGGCCCCTTTTTACTGCAACGCACGGACGAAACCCCATGCATGCACGGGGCGATGAAGGTGGTCGAGCAACCGTCCGTAACGCACGCTTAGCTCGCCTCTTCCGAGTTGTCCGTTACGAACTTGCGACCTCTTTGGAGCCGGCGTGCTTTATGCGCAACTCAGCGGCCGCGTACCCTCAATGAATCATTAGTTCCGCAAGAATTCGATGGGCGCGATCATACCAGCACTAATGCACCGGATCCCATCAGAACTCCGCAGTTAAGCGTGCTTGGGCGAGAGTAGTACTTGGATGGGTGACCTCCTGGGAAGTCCTCGTGTTGCACCCCTTTTTCGTTGTTTTTCTTTCTCAAAACCACCGATCTTTCTCGTTTTATTTGCTGCGGCCGCCGGATGAGGACTGACCAGGACGAGGAAAAAGCTTCCAAATCAGGCCTTCCGTCCTTGTTCAATCGAAATTACCGAAATTACTTTACGGACGCCGCCTGGCACTGAAAACCACATTAGAGGCCCCTTTTTACTGCAACACACGGACGAAACCCAATGCTCGCACGGGGCGATGAAGGCGGTCGAGCTACCGTCCGTAACGAACTCTTAGCTCGTCGCTTCCGAGCTGTCAGTTACGAACTTGCGAACTCTTTGGAGCTGGAGTGCTGTATGCACAACTCAACGGCCGCTCACCCTCAATGAAACATTTGTTCCGCAAGAATCCAATGGGTGCGATCATCCCAGCACTAATGCAGCGAATCCCATCAGAAATGCGCAATTAAGCGTGCTTGGGCGAGAGGAGTACTAGGATGGGTGACCCCCTGGGAAGTCCTCGTGTTGCACCCCTTTTTCGTTATTTTTTTCTTTCTTAAAAGCTCCGGTCTTTCTCGTTTCATTTGCTGCGGCAGTCGGATGGGAACTGACCGGGACGAGGAAAAAGCTTTCAAATCAGGCCTTCCGCCCTTGCTCACTCGAAATTACCGAAATTCCTCCACGGACGCCTCGTGGCACTGAAAACCACATTAGAGACCCCTTTTTTGTTGTTTTTTCTTTCTCAAAACCACCGATCTTTCTCGTTTCATTTGCTGCGGCCGCCGGATGCGGACTGACAGGACGTGGAAAAGGCATCCAAATCAGGCCTTCCGTCCTTGTTCAATCGAAATTACCGAAATTCCTTTACGGACGCCGCTTGGCACTGAAAACCACATTAGAGGCCCCTTTTTACTGCAACACACGGACGAAACCCAATGCTCGCACGGGGCGATGAAGGCGGTCGAGCAACCGTCCGTAACGAACTCTTAGCTCGCCGCTTCCGAGCTGTCAGTTACGAACTTGCGAACTCTTTAGATTTGGCGCGATGTATGAGCGACTTGGCAGCCGCGTGCACTCTATAAAAGATTTGTTCCGCCAGATTCTAATGGGTGCGATCATCCCAGCATTAATGCATCAGATCCTATCAGAACTGCGAAGTTAAGCGTGTTTGGGCGAGAGTAGTACTCGGATGGGTGACCTCCTGGGAAGTCCTCGTGTTGCACCCCTTTTTCGTTTTTTTTTCTTTCTTAAAAGCACCGGTCTTTCTCGTTTCATTTGCTGCGGCCGTCGTATGGGAACTGAACGGGACGAGGAAAAAGCTTTCAAATCAAGCTTTCCGCCCTTGTTCTCGCGAAATTACCGAAATTCCGCCACGGACGCCTCGTGGCACTGAAAACCACATTAGAGGCCCCTTTTTACTGCAACTCACGAACGAAACCCGATGCTCGCACGGGGGCGATGAAGGCGGTCGAGCTACCGTCCATAACGCACTCTTAGCTCGCCGCTTCCGAGCTGTCTGTTACGAACTTGCGAACTCTTTAGATTTGGCGCGATCTATGAGCGACTCGGCAGCCGCGTACACTCTATAAAAGACTTGTTCTGTCAGATTCCGATGGGTGCGATCATACCAGCACTGATGCATCGGATTCCATCAGAACTCCGCAGTTAAGCGTGCTTGGGCGAGAGTAGTGCTAGGATGGGTGACCTCCTGGGAAGTCCTCGTGTTGCACCCCTTTTTCGTTCTTTTTTTCTTTCCTAGAAGCGCCGATCTTTCTCGTTTCACTTGCTGCGGCCAGCGGATGAGAACTGAGCAGGACGTGGAAAAAGCATCCAAATCAGGCCATCCGCCTATGTTCAGTCGAAATTACCGAAATTCCCCTACGGACGCCTAGGGGCCCTGAAAAACATATCAGAGGCCCCTTTTTACTGCAACGCACGGACGAAACCCCATGCATGCACGGGGCGATGAAGGTGGTTGAGCTACCGTCCGTAACGCACGCTTAGCTCGCCTCTTCCGAGTTGTCAGTTACGAACTTGCGACCTCTTTGGAGCCGGCGTGCTTTATGTGCAACTCAGCGGCCGCCTACCCTCAAGGAAACATTAGTTATGCAAGAATTCGATGGGTGCGATCATACCAGCACTAATGCATCGGATCCCATCAGAACTCCGCAGTTAAGCGTGCTTGGGCGAGAGTAGTACTCGGATGGGTGACCTCCTGGGAAGTCCTCGTGTTGCACCCCTTTTTCGTTGTTTTTTCTTTCTCAAAACCACCGATCTTTCTCGTTTCATTTGCTGCGGCCGCCGGATGAGGACTGACCAGGACGAGGGAAAAGCTTCCAAATCAGGCCTTCCGTCCTTGTTCAATCGAAATTACCGAAATTCCTTTACGGACGCCGCCTGGCACTGAAAACCACATTAGAGGCCCCTTTTTACTGCAACACACGGACGAAACCCAATGCTCGCACGGGGCGATGAAGGCGGCGGAGCTACCGTCCGTAACGAACTCTTAGCTCGCCGCTTCCGAGCTGTCAGTTGCGAACTTGCGAACTCTTTAGATTTTGCGCGATGTATGAGCAACTCGGCAGCCGCGTGCACTCTATAAAAGATTTGTTCCGCCAGACTCTAATGGGTGCGATCATCCCAGCACTAATGCACCGGATCCCATCAGAACTGCGCAGTTAAGCGTGCTTGGGCGAGAGTAGTAGTAGGATGGGTGACCTCCTGGTAAGTCCTCGTGTTGCACCCTCTTTTCGTTGTTTTTTTCTTCCTTAAAAGCGCCGATCTTTCTCGTTTCATCTGCTGCGGCCGTCGGATGAGAACTGACCAGGACGCGGAAAAAGCATCCAAGTCAGGCCTTCCGCCCATGTTCACTTGAAATTACCGAAATTCCCCTACGGACGCGTCCAGGCCCTGAAAACCACATCAGAGGTCGTTTTTTTATACAACACACGGACGAAACCCCATGCATGCACGGGGCGATCAGGGTGGTCGAGCTACCGTCCGTAACGCACTCTTAGCTCGCCGCTTCCGAGCTGCCAGTTACGAACTTGCGATCTCTTTGGGGCTGGCGCGCTGTATGCACAACTCAACGGCCGCTCACCCTCAATGAAACATTTGTTCCGCAAGAATCCAACGGGTGCGATCATCCCAACACTAATGCACCGGATCCCATCAGAAATGCGCAATTAAGCGTGCTTGGGCGAGAGTAGTACTAGGATGGGTGACCCCCTGGGAAGTCCTCGTGTTGCACCCCTTTTCGTTATTTTTTTCTTTCTTAAAAGCACCGGTCTTTCTCGTTTCATTTGCTGCGGCTGTCGGATGGGAGCTGACCGGGACGAGGAAAAAGCTTTCAAATCAGGTCTTCCGCCCTAGTTCACTCGAAATTACCGAAATTCCTCCACGGACGCCTCCTGGCACTGAAAACCACATTAGAGGCCCTTTTTACTGCAACACACGGACGAAACCCAATGCTCGCACGGGGCGATGAAGGCGGTCGAGCTGCCATCCGTAACGAACTCTTAGCTCGCCGATTCCGAGCTGTCAGTTACGAACTTGAGAACTCTTTAGATTTGGCGCGATCTATGAGCGACTCGGCAGCCGCGTACACTCTATAAAAGACTTGTTTCGCCAGATTCCGATGGGTGCGATCATACCAGCACTGATGCACCGGATCCCATCAGAACTCCGCAGTTAAGCGTGCTTGGGCGAGAGTAGTGCTTGGATGGGTGACCTCCTGGGAAGTCCTCGTGTTGCACCCCTTTTTCGTTGTTTTTTTCTTTCTTAGAAGCGCCGATCTTTCTCGTTTCATTTGCTGCGGCCAGCGGATAAGAGCTGACCAGGACGTGGAAAAAGCATCCAAATCCGGCCATCCGCCTATGTTCAGTCGAAATTACCGATATTCCCCTACGGACGCCTCGTGGCCCTGAAAAACACATCAGAGACCCCTTTTTACTGCAACGCGCGGACGAAACCCCATGCATGCACGGGGCGATGAAGGTGGTCGACCTACCGTCGGTAACGCACGCCTAGCTCGCCTCTTACGAGTTGTCAGTTACGAACTTGTGACCTCTTTGGAGCCGGCGTGCTCTATGCGCAACTCAGCGGCCGCGCACCCTCAATGAAACATTTGTTCCGCAAGAATTCGATGGGTGCGATCATACCAGCACTAATGCACCGGATCCCATCAGAACTCCGCAGTCAAGCGTGCTTGGGCGAGAGTAGTGCTGGGATGGGTGACCTCCTGGGAAGTCCTCGTGTTGCACCCCTTTTTCGTTGTTTTTTCTTTCTTAGAAGCGCCGATCTTTCTCGTTTCATTTGCTGTGGCCAGCGGATCAGAACTGACCAGGACGTGGAAAAGCATCCAAATCAGGCCATCCGCCTATGTTCTGTCGAAATTACCGAAATTGCCCTACGGACGCCTCGTGGCCCTGAAAAACACATCGGAGGCCCCTTTTACTGCAACGCACGGACGAAACCCAATGCTCGCACGGGACGATGAAGGCGGTCGAGCTACCGTCCGTAACGAACTCTTAGCTCGCCGCTTCCGAGCTGTCAGTTACAAACTTGCGAACTCTTTAGATTTTGCGCGATGTATGAGCGGCTCGGCAGCCGCGTGCACTCTATAAAAGATTTGTTCCACCAGATTCTAATGGGTGCGATCATCCCAGCACTAATGCGCCGGATCCCATCAGAACTGCGCAGTTAAGCGTGCTTGGGCGAGAGTAGTCCTAGGATGGGTGACCTCCAGCGAAGTCCTCGTGTTGCACCCCTTTTTCGTTGTCTTTTCTTTCTCAAAACCACCGATCTTTCTCGTTTCACTTGCTGCGGCCGCCGGATGAGAACTGACCAGGACGACTAAAAAGCTTCCAAATCAGGCCTTCCGTCCTTGTTCAATCGAAATTACCGAAGTTCCTTTACGGACGCCGCCTTGCACTGTAAACAACATTAGAGGCCCCTTTTTACTGCAACACACGGACGAAACCCAATGCTCGCACGGGGCGATGAAGGCGGTCGAGCTACCGTCCGTAACGAACTCTTAGCTCGCCGCTTCCGAGTTGTCAGTTACGAACTTGCGGACTCTTTAGATTTGGCGCGATGTATGAGCGACCCGGCAGCCGCGTGCACTCTATAAAAGATTTGTTCCGCCAGATTCTAATGGATAGTTAAGCGTGCTTGGGCGAGAGTAGTAGTAGGATGGGTGACCTCCTGGGAAGTCCTCATGTTGCACCCCCTTTTCGTTGTTTTTTTCTTCCTTAAAAGCGCCGATCCTTCTCGTTTCATCTGCTGCGGCCGTCGGATGAAACTGACCAGGACGAGGAAAAAGCATCCAAGTCAAGCCTTCCGCCCATGTTCACTTGAAATTACCGAAATTCCCCTACGGACGCGTCCAGGCCCTGAAAACCACATCAGAGGTCGTTTTTTAATACAACACACGGACGATGCATGCACGGGGCGATGAGGGTGGTCGAGCTACCATCCGTAACGCACTCTTAGCTCGCCGCTTCCGAGCTGGCAGTTACGAACTTGCGATCTCTTTGGAGCTGGCGTGCTGTATGCACAACTCAACGGCCGCTCGCCCTCAATGAAACATTTGTTCCGCAAGAATCCAATGGGTGCGATCATCCCACCACTAATGCACCGAATCCCATCAGAAATGCGCAATTAAGCATGCCTGGGCGAGAGTAGTACTAGGATAGGTGACCCCCTGGGAAGTCCTCGTGTCGCACCCCTTTTTCGTTATTTTTTTCTTTCTTAAAAGCACCGGTCCTTCTCGTTTCATTTGCTGCGCGCCGTGGATGGGAACTGCCGGGACGAGGAAAAGCTTTCAAATCAGCCTTCCGCCCTTGTACTGCGAAATTACTGAAAATGCCTCCACGGACGCCTAGTGGCCACTGAAAACCGCATGAGAGGCCCCTTTACTGCAACACACGGACGAAACCCAATGCTCGCACGGGGGGATGAAGGCGGTCGAGCTACCGTCCGTAACGAACTCTTAGCTCGCCGCTTCCGAGCTGTCAGTTACGAACTTGCGAACTCTTTAGATTTGGCGCGATGTATGAGCGCCTCGGCAGCCGCGTGCACTCTATAAAAGATTTGTTCCGCCAGATTCTAATGGGTGCGATCAT
>JAKOGI010004733.1:0-21389 GCA_029747015.1 Carnegiea gigantea | reverse complement strand
AAAAAGCATCCAAATCAGGCCATCCGCCAATGTTCAGTCGAAATTACCGAAATTCCCCTACGGACGCCTCGTGGCCTTGAAAAACACATCAGAGGCCCCTTTTTACTGCAACGCACGGACGAAACCCCATGCATGCACGGGGTGATGAAGGGGGTCGAGCTACCGTCCGTAACGCACGCTTAGCTCGCCTCTACCGAGTTGTCAGTTACGTACTTGCGACCTCTTTGGAGCCGGCATGCTTTATGCGCAACTCACCGTCCGCGTACCCTCAATGAAACATTTGTTCCGCAAGAATTCGATGGGTGCGATCATACAAGCACTAATGCACCGGATCTTATCAGAACTCCGCAGTTAAGCGTGCTTGGGCGAGAGTAGTACTGGGATGGGTGACCTCCTGGGAAGTCCTCGTGTTGCGCCCCTTTTTCGTTGTTTTTTCTTTCTCAAAACCACCGATCTTTCTCGTTTCATTTGCTGCAGCCGCCGGATGAGGACTGACCAGGACGAGGAAAAAGCTTCCAAATCAGGCCTTCCGTCCTTGTTCAATCGAAATTACCGAAATTCCTCCACGGACGCCTCCTGGCACTGAAAACCACATTAGAGGCCCCTTTTACTGAAACACACGGACGAAACCCAATGCTCGCACGGGGCGATGAAGGCGGTCGAGCTACCGTCCGTAACGAACTCTTAGCTCGCCGCTTCCGAGCTGTCACTTACGAACTTGCGAACTCTTTAGATTTGGCGCGATGTATGCGCGACTCGGCAGCCGCGTGCACTCTATAAAAGATTTGTTCCGCCAGATTCTAAAGGGTGCGATCATCCCAGCATCAATGCACGGGATCCCATCAGAACTGCGCAGTTAAGCGTGCTTGGGCGAGAGTAGTACTAGGATGGGTGACCTCCTGGGGAGTCCTCGTGTTGCACCCCCTTTTCGTTGTTTTTTTCTTCCTTAAAAGCGCCGATCTTTCTCGTTTCATCTGCTGCGGGCGTCGGATGAGAACTGACCAGGACGAGGAAAAAGCATCCAAGTCAGGCCTTCAGCCCATGTTCACTTGAAATTACCGAAATTCCCCTACGGACGCGTCCAGGCCCTGAAAACCACATCAGAGGTCGTTTTTTTATACAACACACGGACGAAACCCCATGCATGCACGGGGCGATGAGGGTGGTCGACCTACCGTCCGTAACGCACTCTTAGCTCGCCGCTTCCGAGCTGCCAGTTGCGAACTTGCGATCTCTTTGGAGCTGGCGTGCTGTATGCACAACTCAACGGCCGCTCACCCTCAATGAAACATTTGTTCCGCAAGAATCCAATGGGTGCGGTCATCCTAGCACTAATGCACCGGATCCCATCAGAAATGCGCAATTAAGCGTGCTTGGGCGAGAGTAGTACTGGGATGGGTGACCCCCTGGGAAGTCCTCGTGTTGCACCCCTTTTTCGTTATTTTTTTCTTTCTTAAAAGCATCGGTCTTTCTCGTTTCATTTGCTGCGGCCGTCGGATGGGAACTGACCGGGATGAGGAAAAAGCTTTCAAATCAGGCCTTCCGCCCTTGTTCACTCGAAATTACCGAAATTCCCCCACGGACGCCTCCTGGCACTGAAAACCACATTAGAGGCCCCTTTTTACTGCAACACACGGACGAAACCCAATGCTCGCACGGGGCGATGAAGGCGGTTGAGCTACCGTCCGTAACGAACTCTTAGCTCGCCGCTTCCGAGCTGTCAGTTACGAACTTGCGAACTCTTTAGATTTAGCGCGATCTATGAGCGACTCGGCAGCCGCGTACACTCAATAAAAGACTTGTTCCGCCAGATTTCGATGGGTGCGATCATACCAGCACTGATGCACCGCATCCCATCAGAACTCCGTAGTTAAGCGTGCTTGGGCGATAGTAGTGCCAGGATGGGTGACCTCCTGGGAAGTCCTCGTGTTGCACCCCTTTTTCGTTGTTTTTTTCTTTCTTAGAAGCGCCGATCTTTCTCGTTTCATTTGCTGTGGCCGGCGGATAAGAACTGACCAGGACGTGAAAAATGCATCCAAATCAGGCCATCCACCTATGTTCAGTCGAAATTACCGAAATTCCCCTACGGACGCCTCGTGGCCCTGAAAAACACATCAGAGGCCTCATTGTTACTGCAACGCACGGACGAAACCCCATGCATGCACGGGGCGATGAAGGTGGTCGAGCTATCGTCCGTAACGCACGCTTAGCTCGCCTCCTCCGAGTTGTCGGTTACGAACTTGCGACCTCATTGGAGCCGGCGTGCTTTATGCGCAACTCAGCGGCCGCGTACCCTCAATGAAACATTTGTTCCGCAGGAATTCGATGGGGGCGATCATACCAGCACTGATGCACCGGATCCATCAGAACTCCGTAGTTAAGCGTGCTTGGGCGAGAGTAGTGCTAGGATGGGTGACCTCCTGGGAAATCCTCGTGTTGCACCCCTTTTTCGTTGTTTTTTTCTTTCTTAGAAGCGCCGATCTTTCTCATTTCATTTGCTGCGGCCAGCGAATAAGAGCTGACCAGGACGTGGAAAAAGCATCCAAATCAGGTCATCCGCCTACGTTCAGTCGAAATTACCGAAATTCCCCTACGGACGCCTCTGTCCCTCAAAAACACCTCAGAGGCCCCGTTTTACTGCAACGCACGAACGAAACCCCATGCATGCACGGGGCGATGAAGGTGGTCGAGCTACCGTCCGTAACGCACGCTTAGCTCGCCTCTTCCGAGTTGTCAGCTATGAACTTGCGACCTCTTTGGAGCCGGGGTGCTTTTTGCGCAACTCAGCGGCCGCGCACCCTCAAGGAAACATTTATTCCGCAAGAATTCGATGGGTGCGGTCATACCAGCACTAATGCACCGGATCCCATCAGAACTCCGCAGTTAAGCGTGCTTGGGCGAGAGTAGTACTGGGGTGGGTGACCTCCTGGGAAGTCCTCGTGTTGCACCCCTTTTTCGTTGTTTTTTCTTTCTCAAAACCACCGATCTTTCTCGTTTCATTTGCTTCGGCCGCCGGATGGGGACTGACCAGGACGAGGAAAAAGCTTCCAAATCAGACCTTCCGTCCTTGTTCAATCGAAATTATCGAAATTCCTTTACGGACGCCGCCTGCCACTGAAAACCACATTAGAGGCCCCTTTTTACTGCAACACACGGACGAAAAGGCGGTCGAGCTACCGTCCGTAACGAACTCTTAGCTCGCCGCTTCCGAGCTGTCAGTTACGAACTTGCGAACTCTTTAGATTTGGCGCGATGTATGAGCGACACAGCAGCCGCGTGCACTCTATAAAAGATTTGTTCCGCCAGATTCTAATGGGTGCGATCATCCCAACATTAATGCACCGGATCCCATCAGAACTGCACCGTTAAGCGTGCTTGGGCGAGAGTAGTACTAGGATGGGTGACCTCCAGGGAAGTCCTTGTGTTGCACCCCCTTTTCGTTGTTTTTTTCTTCCTTAAAAGCGCAGATCTTTCTCGTTTCATCTGTTACGGCCGTCGGATGAGAACTGACCCGGACGAGGAAAAAGCATCCGAGTCAGGCCTTCCGCCCATGTTCACCTGAAATTACCGAAATTCCCCAACGGACGCGTCCAGGCCCTGAAAACCACATCAGAGGTCGTTTTTTAATACAACACACGGACGAAACCCCATGCATGCACGGGGCGATGAGGGTGGTCGAGCTACCGTCCGTAACGCACTCTTAGCTCGCCCCTTCCGAGCTGCCAGTTACGAACTTGCGATCTCTTTGGAGCTGGCGTGCTGTATGCACAACTCAACGGCCGCTCACCATCAATGAAACATTTGTTCCGCCAGAATCCAATGGGTGCGATCATCCCAACACTAATGCGCCCGATCCGATCAGAAATGCGCAATTAAGCGTGCTTGGGCGAGAGTAGTACTAGGATGGCTGACTGTTGCAAGAAAAACAGAGTTTTAATATTTATAAACCCCAAGTGCAAGGTGTATCGTTGAGTACTTGGGGTGTCGTCCGCAGGGAATTGGGTTTTCAACTACCAGAGCTAACTAAAGCGTCTCAAGCTAGGCAGGATCGAAGGGTGAAAAGGGGGAACTAAACTACGTTATAAACACAGAAACAAACGACTTGGAGTTGTGATTTTACCAATGGATGAACCAACTAACCAAGACGAGTCCTAACCTACCCGAACCATACTATGAACAAGAGATGGTCGGTTGCACCATCAAAGACCACCCAAGCCCTCTCTCAAGGGTCATGAGCTAGTCTAACTCGTGTAACCACCTACTTTCGTGGGGTTAGGTGAATTAGACCATAAAACTAGCAACCCCGGACCTAGCTCGATTCGGATACTATTTTCATGTCCCGAACTCGGCTATTCCCTCTCCCACACTAGCTAATTGACCTCTCCTCTCAGCATAAGTCAATCGCCCAATAATATGGATGAAAGCCCTCTCAGGCATTTCATCGAACACTTGGCGGGCGTGAAGGAAAACTCTAGGTTCTAGACATAGATTGGGTATGGCTAGGCCTAGTACAAGATCAATTAGCCATCAAGAGGCTAATCACAATCCAAGCCAACACAATCAAACAACTAATCATCAAAAACACATGAAAACCTAAACTAACAAATAAGAACATGAACACGAAGAACGAAACAAAGGCAATGAAATAAAACGAATTCAAACAACTAGATAACATGAATCAACAATAAAAACCAAACATATAAACCTAGGCAAATCAAATACAAGAATTAAAACTAACAAAACATAAACAAGAACAATGAAATAAATAGAGAAAAGGAAGAGGGAAACTTATGCTTGAATTGATTGAAGAACTTGAAATCCACAAGTAAGAATCCCAAAATACAAAACTACAATCCTAATCTAATCCTCCTATTGAGGTTTTTATTGGATAAACCTAACCTAAACTACCCTAAGAATCGCCCAAGGAGAAACCCCCGAACGAACTCCCCCATGAACGCCCGAAAAAGGGGCTTTTATCGCGAACCCAGGCCTGACGCACGGCCGTGCGCCTCCACGCACGGCCGTGCGCCTGGCCGTGCGCCTCCACGCACCGCCGTGCGCCTGGCCGTGCGTGGCTTCTGCCGCCAGTGCACGGTCGTGCCTCCCTGCAGGTCGGCCGTGCACTGTCCTTCTCTGCTGTGTTTTGCCCGTTTTCGCTGATTTTCATCGTTTTGTCCCATCTTTGTCCCTTTCCGCGACGTCTGCTCGATTTAGAGTTATTTCCTACAAAACATAAATAAAACGAGTAAAAATTCTAAAGATTAAGTTATTATACGAGCGAAAAGTCGGTGAAAGAGGCACGTAAAATAGGTAAATTTACCGTTCAACACACCCCCACACCTATCTTTTGCTCGTCCTCGAGCAAAATAAAAGAAAAACTGAAGTAAACAACTAACTCACTTTCATAGGAATCACGGTTGCATTTAGCGTATGCAACAAGCCCTTTAAACCCCTTGGTTCCCCCAAGTGGACGAGTAAGGTCTCGTGAGGGTTTGCAGAAGATATACCTACAAAATCTCAAAAAAAAGAAAAACAAAGAAAAGAAAAACAAAAGTCGAAAAATAAAAGTAGCAAAACACAATATATACATGGGGATAAACTGTACACAATCGAATCAACCAAAACCACCTAGTAGCTCAAATATCAGTCTGTACACAAGCATTATATGCATTTCAGGGCACATCATCCCAAAAAAATGGCATTCAGACATCAGCTTTTCACCCCACGACGCATGAGAATATTGAATCCATCCTGGTGCCTGGTGTGCAAGTGCATCATCACCCTAAAACTAAGCCTACCAAAATCAAACTCAATCCCACGCAGCTGACACAAGCTACCTTTTCGAATGGCTAGCCTGGAAAGCAAGTTTCCCCAGTAGCTGTATTGCCTCAAAGGGTAACACCCAGTAGCGCATGCCTTAAAGGGGTACTTGTCATTTCTAACTCTTTTCTTCCCCACTTTCTTTCTTTCCATTATTATTTTTTTTCAATACAAACTCATGTCACGCCTCAAAGGGATACACCCAGTGGCGCTTGAATTTGTTTTGTTTTGTTTTTTTTTGCTTTGGAAAAAGGGGGGTGCCAGCGCATATAAAGGGAACTGTGCAGTAGACAGTGGGAGAGTCGATTGTGGAAGACTAAGAATGAAGGATGATGACAATACATGAATTTAGGACCGGATTGCAAAATTACGATGGACTGTTGGGGTTAGAACTGAGGTCTAAAACGACAGATTGGGGATGAATATCTATCATACACATTATACTTATATACGAGCTAACAGTCAAGGTATCAGGGATCAAGGCTGATCAAAATAGTATAAAACTCCCCTAAATGCAAGAAGAAGAGAAAAATTTGTACAAAAAGGAGAAAAAATGAAAAAGTTATACAAAAATGAAAAATTTTCACAAAAATAAGAAGAAAAATGGAAGATGACCCCACCCCCACACCTAAATCTCACAATGTCCTCATTGGGAGCCATGAGTCATCACTAACACACAAAAATGAAGAAAACAAAATCAAATACAAGAAAAACAAAAGACGACAAAAATATACACAAGCTAACACACTCTCCCAAAAACACAAGCTCACCCAAAACAACACCACGATCACACGTAAATACAAACTAACACCACCAAAAATAAATATAGACCAATCTAACAACACCACCCATCACAACACAATAAAAATCCACAAAAACACAAAATTGGTGATCATAGCCAACAACGGCTCAACAACAACCAAGTCCTCGTGTTGGGCGAGAGTAGTGCTAGGATGGGTGACCTCCTGGGAAGTCCTCGTGTTGCACCCCTTTTTCGTTGTTTTTTCTTTCTCAAAACCACCGATCTTTCTCGTTTCATTTGCTGCGGCGGCCGGATGAGGACTGACCGGGACGAGGAAAAAGCTTCCAAATCAGGCCTTCCGTCCTAGTTCAATCGAAATTACCGAAATTCCTTTACGGACGCCGCCTGGCACTGAAAACCACATTAGAGGCCCCTTTTTACAGCAACACACGGACGAAACCCAATGCTCGCACGGGGCGATGAAGGCGGTCGAGCTACCGTCCGTAACGAACTCTTCGCTCGCCGCTTCCGAGCTGTCAGTCATGAACTTACGAACTCTTTAGATTTGGCGCGATGTATGAGCGACTCGGCAGCTGCGTGCACTCTATAAAAGATTTGCTCCGCCCGATTCTAATGGGTGCGATCATCCCAACATTAATGCACCGGATCCCATCAGAACTGCGCAGTTAAGCGTGCTTGGGCGAGAGTAGTACTAGGATGGGTGACCTCCTGGGAAGTCCTCGAGTTGCACCCCCTTTTCGTTGTTTTTTTCTTCCTTAAAAGCGCCGATCTTTCTCGTTTCATCTGCTGCGGCCGTTGGATGAGAACTGACCAGGGCAAGGAAAAAGCATCCAAGTCAGGCCTTCCGCCCATGTTCACTTGAAATTACCGAAATTCCCCTACGGACGCGTTCACGCCCTGAAAACCACATCAGAGGTCGTTTTTTAATACAACACACGGACGAAACCCCATGCATGCACTGGGCGATGAGGGTGGTCGAGCTACCGTCCGTAACGCACTCTTAGCTCGCCGCTTCCGAGCTGCCAGTTACGAACTTGCGATCTCTTTGGAGCTGGCGTGCTGTATGCACAACTCAACGGTCGCTCACCCTCAATGAAACATTTGTTCCGCAAGAATCCAATGGGTGCGATCATCCCAGCACTAATGCACCGGATCCCATCAGAAATGCGCAATTAAGCGTGCTTGTGCGAGAGTAGTACTAGGATGGGTGACCCCCTGGGAAGTCCTCGTGTTGCACCCCTTTTTCGTTATTTTTTTCTTTCTTAAACGCACCGGTCTTTCTCGTTTCATTTGCTGCGGCCGTCAGATGGGAACTCACCGGGACGAGGAAAAAGCCTTCAAATCAGGCCTTCCGCCCTTGTTCACTCGAAATTACCGAAATTCCTCCACGGACGCCTCCTGGCACTGAAAACCACATTAGAGGCCCCCTTTTACTGCAACACACGGACGAAACCCAATGCTCGCACCGGGCGATGAAGGCGGTCGAGCTACCGTCCGTAACGCACTCTTAGCTCGCCGCTTCCGAGCTGTCAGTTACGAACTTGCGAACTCGCGAACTCTTTAGATTTGGCGCGATCTATGAGCGACTCGGCATCCGCGTACACTCTATAAAAGACTTGTTCCGCCCGATTCCGATGGGTGCGATCATACCAGCACTGATGCACCGGATCCCATCAGAACTCTGCAGTTAAGCGTGCATGGGCGAGAGCAATGCTAGGATGGGTGACCTCCTGGGAAGTCCCCGTGTTGCACCCCTTTTTCGTTGTTTTTTTCTTTCTTAGAAGCGCCGATCTTTCTCGTTTCATTTGCTGTGGCCAGGGGATAAGAACTGACCAGGACGTGGAAAAAGCATCCAAATCAGGCCATCCGCCTATGTTCAGTCGAAATTTCCGAAATTCCCCTACGGACGCCTCGTGGCCCTGAAAAACACATCAGAGGCCCCTTTTTACTGCAACGCACGGACGAAACCCCATGCATGCACGGGGCGATGAAGGTGGTCGAGCTACCGTCCGAAACGCACGCTTAGCTCGCCTCTTCCGAGTTGTCAGTTACGAACTTGCGACCTCTTTGGAGCCGTCGTGCTTTATGCGCAACTCAGCGGCCGCGTACCCTCAAGGAAACATTTGTTCCGCAAGAATTCGATGGGTGCGATCATACCAGCACTAATGCACCGGATCCCATCAGAACTGCGCAGTTAAGCGTGCATGGGCGACAGTAATACTGGGATGGGTGGCCTCCTGGGAAGTCCTCGTGTTGCACCTCTTTTTCGTTGTTTTTTCTTTCTCAAAACCACCGATCTTTCTCGTTTCATTTGCTGCGGCCGCCGGATGAGTACTGACCAGGACGAGGAAAAAGCTTCCAAATCAGGCCTTCCGTCCTTGTTCAATCGAAATTATCGAAATTCCTTCAGGGACGCCGCCTGGCACTGAGAACCACATTAGAGGCCCCTTTTTACTGCAACACACGGACGAAACCCAATGCTCGCACGGGGCGATGAAGGCGGTCGAGCTACCGTCCGCAACGCACTCTTAGCTCGCCGCTTCCGAGCTGTCAGTTACGAACTTGCGAACTCTTTAGATTTGGCGCGATGTATGCGCGACTCGGCAGGCGCGTGCACTCTATAAACGATTTGTTCCGCCAGATTTTAATGGGTGCGATCATCCCAGCATTAATGCACCGGATCCCATCAGAACTGCGCAGTTAAGCGTGCTTGGACGAGAGTAGTACTAGGATGGGTGATCTCCTGGGAAGTCCTCGTGTTGCACCCCCTTTTCGTTGTTTTTTTCTTCCTTAAAAGCGTCGATCTTTCTCGTTTTATCTGCTGCGGCCGTCGGATGAGAACTGACCAGGACGAGGAAAAAGCATCCAAGTCAGGCCTTCCGCCAATGTTCACTTGAAATTACCGAAATTCCCCTACGGACGCGTCCAGGCCCTGAAAACCACATCAGAGGTCGTTTTTTAATACAACGCACAGGCGAAACCCCATGCATGCACGGGGCGATGAAGGTGGTCGAGGTACCGTCCGTAACGCACGGTTAGCTCGCCTCTTTCGAGTTGTCAGTTACGAACTTACGACCTCTTTGGAGCCGGCGTGCTTTATGCGCAACTCAGCGGTCGCGTACCCTCAATGAAACATTTGTTCCGCAAGAATTCGATGGGTGCGATCATACCAGCACCAATGCCCCGGATCCCATCAGAACTCCGCAGTTAAGCGTGCTTGGACGAGAGTAGTACTGGGATGGCTGACCTCCTGGGAAGTCCTCGTGTTGCACCCTTTTTCGTTGTTTTTTCTTTCTCAAAACCACCGATCTTTCTCGTATCATTTGCTGCGGCCGCCGGATGAGGACTGACCAGGATGAGGAAAAAGCTTCCAAATCAGCCCTTCCGTCCTTGTTCAATCGAAATTACCGAAATTCCTTTACGGACGCCGCCTGACACTGAAAAACACATTAGAGGCCCCTTTTTACTGCAACACACGGACGAAACCCAATGCTCGCACGGGGCGATGAAGGCGGTCGAGCTACCGTCCGTAACGCACTCTTAGCTCGCCGCTTCCAAGCTGTCAGTTACGAACTTGCGAACTCTTTAGATTTGGCGCGATGTATGCGCGACTCGGCAGCCGCGTGCACTCTATAAAAGATTTGTTCCGCCAGATTCTAATGGGTGCGATCATCCCAACATTAATGCACCGGATCCCATCAGAACTGCGCAGTTAAGCGTGCTTGGACGAGAGTAGTATTAGGATGGGTGACCTCCTCGGAAGTCCTCGTGTTGCACCCCCTTTTCGTTGTTTTTTTCTACCTTAAAAGCGCCGATCTTTCTCGTTTCATCTGCTGCGGCCGTCGGATGAGAACAGACCAGGACGAGGAAAAAGCATCCAAGTCAGGCCTTCCGCCCATGTTCACTTGAAATTACCCAAATTCCCCTACGAACGCGTCCAGGCCCTAAAAACCACATCAGTGGTCGTTTTTTAATACAACACACGGACGAAACCCCATGCATGCACGGGGCGATGAGGGTGGTCGAGCTACCGTCCGTAACGCACTCTTAGCTCGCTGCTTCCGAGCTGCCAGTTACGAACTTGCGATCTCTTTGGAGCTGGCGTGCTGTATGCACAACTCAACGGCCGCTCACCCTCAATGAAACATTTGTTCCGTAAGAAACCAATGGGTGCGATCATCCCAGCACTAATGCACCGGATCCCATCAGAAATGCGCAATTAAGCGTGCTTGGGCGAGAGTAGTACTAGGCTGGGTGACCCCCTGGGAAGTCCTCGTGTTGCACCCCTTTTCGTTATTTTTTTCTTTCTTAAAAGCACCGGTCTTTCTCGTTTCATTTGCTGCGGCCGTCGGATGGGAACTGACCGGGACGAGGAAAAAGCTTTCAAATCAGGCCTTACGCCCTTGTTCACTCGAAATTACCGAAATTCCTCCACGGACGCCTCCTGGCACTGAAAACCACATTAGAGGCCCCTTTCTACTGCAACACACGGACGAAGCCCAATGCTCGCACGGGGCGATGAAGGCGGTCGAGCTACCGTCCGTAACGCACTCTTAGCTCGCTGCTTCCAAGCTGCCAGTAACGAACTTGCGAACTCTTTAGATTTTGCGCGATCTTTGAGCGACTCGGCAGCCGCGTACACTCTATAAAAGACTTGTTCCGCCAGATTCCGATGGGTGCGATCATACCAGCACTGATGCACCGGATACCATCAGAACTCTGCAGTTAAGCGTGCTTGGGCGAGAGTAGTGCTAGGCTGGGTTATCTCCTGGGAAGTCCTCGTGTTGCACCCCTTTTTCGTTGTTTTTTTCTTTCTTAGAAGCGCCGATCTTTCTCGTTTCATTTGCTGTGGCCAGCGGATAAGAACTGACCAAGACGTGGAAAAAGCATCCAAACCAGGCCATCCGCGTACGTTCAGTCGAAATTACCGAAATTCCCCTACGAACGCCTCGTGGCCCTGAAAAACACATCAGAGGCCCCTTTTTACTGCAACGCACGGACGAAACCCAATGCATGCACGGGGCGATGAAGGTGGTCGAGCTACCGTCCGTAACGCACGCTTAGCTCGCCTCTTCCGAGTTGTCAGTTACGAACTTGCGACCTCTTTGGAGCCGTCGTGCTTTATGCGCAACTCAGCGGCCGCATACCCTCAATGAAACATTTGTTCCGCAAGAATTCGATGGGTGCGATCAAACCAACACTAATGGACCGTATCCCATCAGAACTCCGCAGTTAAGCGTGCTTGGGCGAGAGTAGTACTGGGATGGGTGACCTCCTGGGAAGTCCTCGTGTTGCACCCCTTTTTCGTTGTTTTTCTTTCTCAAAACCACCGATCTTTCTCGTTTCATTTGCTGCGGCCGCCGGATGAGGACTGACCAGGACGAGGAAAAAGCTTCCAAACCAGGCCTTCCGTCCTTGTTCAATCGAAATTACCGAAATTCTTTTACGGACGCCGCCTGGCACTGAAAACCACATTAGAGGCCCCTTTTTACTGCAACACACGGACGAAACCCAATGCTCGCACGGGGCGATAAAGGCGGTCGAGCTACCGTCCGTAACGAACTCTTAGCTCGCCGCTTCCGAGCTGTCAGTTACGAACTTGCGAACTCTTTAGATTTGGCGCGATCTATGAGCGACTCGGCAGCCGCGTACACTCTATAAAGGACTTGTTCCGCCAGATTCCGATAGGTGCGATCATACCAGTACTGATGCACCGGATCCCATCAGAACTCCGCAGTTAAGCGTGCTTGGGCGAGAGTAGTGCTAGGATGGGTGACCTCCTTGGAAGTCCTCGTATTGCACCCCCTTTTCGTTGTTTTTTCCTTTCTTAGAAGCGCCGATCTTTCTCGTTTCATTTGCTGCGGCCAACGGATAAGAACTGACCTGGACGTGGAAAAAGCATCCAAATCAGGCCATCCGCCTATGTTCAGTCGAAATTACCGAAATTCCCCTACGGACGCCTCGTGGCCCAGAAAAACACATCAAAGGCCCCTTTTTACTGCAACGCACGGACGAAACCCCATGCATGCACCGGGCGGTGAGGGTGGTCGAGCTACCGTCCGTAACGCACTCTTAGCTCGCCGCTTCCGAGCTGCTAGATACGAACTTGCGATCTCTTTGGAGCTGGCGTGCTGTATACACAACTCAACGGCCGCTCACCCTCAATCAAACATTTGTTCCGCAAGAATCCAATGGGTGCGATCATCCCAGCGCTAATGCACCGGATCCCACCAGAAATGCGCAATTAAGCGTGCTTGGGCGAGAGCTGTACTAGGATCGGTGACCCCCCGGGAAGTCCTCGTGTTGCACCCCTTTTTCGTTATTTTTTTCTTTCTTAAAAGCACCGGTCTTTCTCGTTTCATTTGCTGCGGCCGTCGGACGGGAACTGATCGGGACGAGGAAAAAGCTTTCAAATCAGGCCTTCCGCCCTTGTTCACTCGAAATTACCGAAATTCCTCCAGGGACGCCTCCTGGCACTGAAAACCACATTGGAGGCCCCTTTTTACTGCAACACACGGACGAAACCCAATGCTCGCACGGGGCGATGAAGGCGGTCGAGCTACCGTCCGTAACGCACTCTAAGCTCGCCGCTTCCGAGCTGTCAGTTACGAACTTGCGAACTCTTTAGATTTGGCGCGATCTATGAGCGACTCGGCAGCCGCGTACACTCCATAAAAGACTTGTTCCGCCGGATTCCGATGGGTGCGATCATACCAGCACTGATGCACCGGATCCCATTAGAACTCCGCAGTTAAGCATGCTTGGGCGAGAGTAGTGCTAGGATGGGTGACCTCCTGGGAAGTCCTCGTGTTGCACCCCTTTTTCGTTGTTTTTTCTTTTTAGACAGCGCGATCTTTCTCGTTTCATTTGCTTGCGGCAGCGGATAATGGTAATGACCAGGACGCTGGAAAAAATCTCATCCAATTAAGGCCATCCGCATATGTTCAGTCGAAATTACCGAAATTCCCCTAGGACGCCTCGTGGCCCTGAAAAAACACATCAGAGGCCCCTTTTTACTGCAAAACGCCGTTACACGGAACGAAACACAATGCTCGGCACGGGGCGGATGAAGGTGGTCGAGCTACCGTCTCGTAACGCACGGCTTAGCTCGCCTCTTACGAGTTGTCAGGTTACGAACTTGCGACCTCCCTTTGCAGCCGGCGGTGTTTATGCGGCAACTCAGTGGACCGGTCTGTCTCGTTTTTTGCTGCGGCCGTCGGATGGGAACTGACACGGGGACCGAGGAAGGAAGAAAAGGCCTTCAAATCAGGCCATCCGCCCTTGTTCACTCGAAATTACCGAAATTCCTGCACGGACGCCTCCTGGCACTGAAAACCACATTAGAGGCCCCTTTTTACTGCAACACACGGACGAAACCCAATGCTCACACGGGGCGATGAAGGCGGTCGAGCTACCATCCGTAACGAACTCTTAGCTCGCCGATTCTGAGCTGTCAGTTACAAACTTGCGAACTCTTTACATTTGACGCGATGTATGAGCGACTCGGCAGCCGCGTGCACTTTATATAAGATTTGTTCCCCCAGATTCTAATGGGTGCGATCATGCCAGCACTAACGCACCGGATCCCATCAGAACTGCGCAGTGAAGCGTGCTTGGGCGAGAGTAGTACTAGGATGGGTGACCTCCTGGGAAGTCCTCCTGTTGCACCCCCTTTTCGTTGTTTTTTTTCTACCTTAAAAGCGCCGATCTTTCTCGTTTCATCTGCTGCGGCCGTCGGATGAGAACTGACCAGGACGAGGAAAAGCATCCAAGTCAGGCCTTCCGCCCATGTTCACTTGAAATTACCGAAATTCCCCTACGGACGCGTCCGGGCCCTGAAAACCACATCACAGGTCGTTTTTTAATACAACACACGGACGAAACCCCATGCATGCACGGGGCGATGAGGGCGGTCGACCTACCGTCCGTAACGCACTCTTAGCTCGCCGCTTCCGAGCTGTCAGTTACGAACTTGCGAACTCTTTAGATTTGGCGCGATCTATGAGCGACTCGGCAGCCGCGTACACTCTATAAAAGACTTGTTCCGCCAGATTTCGATGGGTGCGATCATACCAGCACTGATGCACCGGATCCCATCAGAACTCTGCAGTTAAGCGTGCTTGGGCGACAGTAGTGCTAGGCTGGGTTATCTCCTGGGAAGTCCTCGTGTTGCACCCCTTTTTCGTTGTTTTTTTCTTTCTTAGAAGCGCCGATCTTTCTCGTTTCATTTGCTGTGGCCAGCGGATAAGAACTGACCAAGACGTGGAAAAAGCATCCAAATCAGACCATCCGCGTACGTTCAGTCGAAATTACCGAAATTCCCCTACGAACGCCTCGTGGCCCTGAAAAACACATCAGAGGCCCCTTTTTACTGCAACGCACGGACGAAACCCCATGCATGCACGGGGCGATCAAGGTGGTCGAGCTACCGTCCGTAACGCACGCTTAGTTCGCCTCTTCCGAGTTGTCAGTTACGAACTTGCGACCTCTTTGGAGCCGTCGTGCTTTATGCGCAACTCAGCGGCCGCGTACCCTCAATGAAACATTTGTTCCGCAAGAATTCGATGGATGCGATCAAACCAACACTAATGGACCGTATCCCATCAGAACTCCGCAGTTAAGCGTGCTTGGGCGAGAGTAGTACTGGGATGGGTGACCTCCTGGGAAGTCCTCGTGTTGCACCCCTTTTTCGTTGTTTTTTCTTTCTCAAACCCACCGATCTTTCTCGTTTCATTTGCTGCGGCCGCCGGATGAGGACTGACCAGGACGAGGAAAAAGCTTCCAAATAAGGCCTTCCGTCCTTGTTCAATCGAAATTACCGAAATTCCTTTACGGACGCCGCCTGGCACTGAAAACCACATTAGAGGCCCCTTTTTACTGCAAAACACGGACGAAACCCAATGCTCGCACGGGGCGATGAAGGCGGTCGAGCTACCGTCCGTAACGAACTCTTAGCTCGCCGCTTCCGAGCTGTCAGTTGCGAACTTGCGAACTCTTTAGATTTGGCGCGATGTATGAGCGACTCGGCAGCCGCATGCACTCTATAAAAGATTTGTTCCGCCAGATTCTAAAGGGTGCGATCATCCCAGCATCAATGCACCGGATCCATCAGAACTGCGCAGTAAAGCGTGCTTGGGCGAGAGTAGTCCTAGGACTGCTGACCTCCTGGGAAGTCCTCGTGTTGCACCCCCTTTTCGTTGTTTTTTTCTTCCTTAAAAGCGCCGATCTTTCTCGTTTCATCTGCTGCGGCCGTCGGATGAGAATTGACCAGACGAGAAAAAAGCATCCAAGTCAGGCCTTCCGCCCATGTTCCCTTGAAATTACCGAAATTCCCCTACGAACGCGTTCAGGCCCTGAAAACTACATCAGAGGTCGTTTTTTAATACAACACACGGACGAAACCCCATGCATGCACGGGGCGATGAGGGTGGTTGACCTACCGTCCGTAACGCACTCTTAGCTCGCCGCTTCCGAGCTGCCAGTTACGAACTTGCGATCTCTTTGGAGCTGGCGTGCTGTATGCACAACTCAACGGTCGCTCACCCTCAATGAAACATTTGTTCCGCAAGAATCCAATGGGTGCGATCATCCCAGCACTAATGCACCGGATCCAATCAGAAATGCGCAATTAGGCGTGCTTGGGCGAGAGTAGTACTAGGATGGGTGACCCCCTGGGAAGTCCTCGTGTTGCACCCCTTTTTCGTTATTTTTTCTTTCTTAAAAGCACCGGTCTTTCCCGTTTCATTTACTGCGGCCGTCAGATGGGAACTGACCGGGGCGAGGAAAAAGCTTTCAAATCAGGCCTTCCGCCCTTGTTCACTCGAAATTACCGATATTCCTCCACGGACGCCTCCTAGCACTGAAAACCACATTAGAGGCCCCTTTTTTCTGCAACACACGGACGAAACCCAATGCTCGCACGGGGCGATGAAGGCGGTTGAGCTACCGGCTGTAACGCACTCTTAGCTCGCCGCTTCCGAGCTGTCAGATACGAACTTGCGAACTCTTTAGATTTGGCGCGATCTGTGAGCAACTCGGCAGCCGCGTACACTCTATAAAAGACTTGTTCCGCCAGATTCCGATGGGTGCGATCATACCAGCACTGATGCGCCGGATCCCATCAGAACTCCGCAGTTAAGCGTGCTTGGGCGAGAGTAGTGCTAGGATGGGTGACCTCTTGGGAAGTCCTCGTGTTGCACCCCTTTTTCGCTGTTTTTATCTTTCTTAGAAGCGCCGATCGTTCTCGTTTCATTTGCTGTGGCCAGCGGATAAGAACTGACCAGGACGTGGAAGAAGCATCCAAATCAGGCCATCCGCCTATGTTCAGTCGAAATTACCGAAATTCCCCTACGGACGCCTCGTGTCCTTGAAAAACACATCAGAGGCCCCTTTTTACTGCAACGCACGGACGAAACCCCATGCATGCACGGGGTGATGAAGGTGGTCGAGCTACCGTCCGTAACGCACGCTTAGCTTGCCTCTTCCGAGTTGTCCGTTACGAACTTGCGACCTCTTTGGAGCGGGCGTGCTTTATGCGCAACGTAGCGGCCGCGTACCCTCAATGAAACATTTGTTCCGCAAGAATTCGATGGGTGCGATCGTACCAGCATAATGCACCGGATCCCATCAGAACTCCGCAGTTAAGCGTGCTTGGGGGAGAGGAGTACTAGGATGGGTGACCTCCTGGGAAGTCCTCGTGTTGCACCCCTTTTTCGTTGTTTTTTCTTTCTCAAAACCATCGATCTTTCTCGTTTCATTTGCTGCGGCCGCCGGACGAGGACTGACCAGGACGAGGAAAAAGCTTCCAAATCGGGCCTTCCGTCCTTGTTCAATCGAAATTACCGAAATTCCTTTACGGACGCCGCCTGGCACTGAAAACCACATTAGAGGCCCCTTTTTACTGCAACACACGGACGAAACCCAATGCTCGCACGGCGCGATAAAGGCGGTCGAGCTACCGTCCGTAACGAACTCTTAGCTCGCCGCTTCCGAGCTGTCAGTCACGAACTGGCGAACTCTTTAGATTTGGCGCGATGTATGAGCGACTCGGCAGCCGCGTGCACTCTTTAAAAGATTTGTTCCGCCAGATTCTAATGGGTGCGATCATCCCAGCATTAATGCACCGGATCCCATCAGACCTGCGCAGTGAAGCGTGCTTGGGCGAGAGTAGTACGAGGATGGGTGACCTCCTGGGAAGTCCTCGTGTTGCACCCCCTTTTCGTTGTTTTTTTCTTCCTTAAAAGCGCCGATCTTTCCTGTTTCATCTGCTGCGGCCGTTGGATGAGAACTGACCAGGACGAGGAAAAAGCATCCAAGTCAGGCCTTCCGCCCATGTTCACTTGAAAATACCGAAATTCCCCTACGGACGCGTCCAGGCCCTGAAAACCACATCAGAGGTCGTTTTTTAATACAACGCACAGACGAAACCCCATGCATGCACGGGGCGATGAAGGTGGTCGAGGTGCCGTCCGTAACGCACGCTTAGCTCGCCTCTTCCGAGTTGTCAGATACGAACTTGCAACCTCTTTGGAGCCGGCGTGTTTTATGCGCAACTCAGCGATCGCGTACCCTCAATGAAACATTTGTTCCGCAAGAATTCGATGGGTGCGATCATACCAGCACTAATGCCCCGGATCCCATCAGAACTTCGCAGTTAAGCGTGCTTGGGCGAGAGTAGTACTGGGATGGGTGACCTCCTGGGAAGTCCTCGTGTTGCACCCCTTTTTCGTTGTTTTTGCTTTCTCAAAACCAACGATCTTTCTCGTTTCATTTGCTGCGGCCGCCGGATGAGGACTGACCAGGACGAGGAAAAAGCTTCCAAATCAGCCCTTCCGTCCTTGTTCAATCGAAATTACCGAAATTCCTTTACGGACGCTGCCTGGCACTGAAAACCACATTAGAGGCCCCCTTTTACTGCAACACACGGACGAAACCCAATGCTCGCACGGGGCGATGAAGGCGGTCGAGCTACCGTCCGTAACGAACTCTTAGCTCGCCGCTTCCGAGGTGTCAGTTACGAACTTGCGAACTCTTTAGATTTGGCGCGATCTATGAGCGACTCGGCAGCCGCGTACACTCTATAAAAGACTTGTTCCGCCAGATTCCGATGGGTGCGATAATACCAGCACTGATGCACCGGATCCCATCAGAACTCCGCAGTTAAGCGTGCTTGGGCGAGAGTAGTGCTAGGATGGGGGACCTCCTGGGAAGTCCTCGTGTTGCACCCCTTTTTCGCTGTTTTTTTCTTTCTTAGAAGCCCCGATCGTTCTCGTTTCATTTGCTGTGGCCAGCGGATTAGAACTGACCAGGACGTGGAAAAAGCATCCAAATCAGGCCATCCGCCTATGTTCAGTCGAAATTAACGAAATTCCCCTACGGACTCCTCGTGGCCCTGAAAAACACATCAGAGGCCCCTTTTTACTGCAACGCACGGACGAAACCCCATGCATGCACGGGGCGATGAAGGTGGTCGAACTACCGTCCGTAACGCACGCTTAGCTCGCCTCCTCCGAGTTGTCAGCTACGAACTTGCGACCTCTTTGGAGCCGGCGTACTTTATGCGCAACTCAGCGGCCGCGTACCCTCAAGGACACATTTGTTCCGCAAGAATTCGATGGGTGCGATCATACCAGCACTAATGCACCGGATCCCATCAGAACTCCGCAGTTAAGCGTGCTTGGGCGAGAGTAGTGCTAGGATGGGTGAACTCCTGGGAAGTCCTCGTGTTGCACCCCTTTTTCGTTGTTTTTTTCTTTCTTAGAAGCGCCGATCTTTCTCGTTTCATCTGCTGCGGCCCTCGGATGAGAACTGACCAGGACGAGGAAAAAGCATCCAAGTCAGGCCTTCCGCCCATGTTCACTTGAAATTACCGAAATTCCCCTAGGGACGCGTCCAGGCCCTGAAAACCACATCAGAGGTCGTTTTTTAATGCAACACACGGACGAAACCCCATGCATGCACGGGGCGATGAGGGTGGTCGAGCTACCGTCCGTAACACACTCTTAGCTCGCCGCTTCCGAGCTGCCAGTTACGAACTTGCGATCTCTTTGGAGCTGGCGTGCTGTATGCACAACTCAACGGCCGCTCACCTTCAATGAAACATTTGTTCCGCAAGAATCCAATGGGTGCGATCATCCCAGCACTAATGCTCCGGATCCCATCAGAAATGCGCAATTAAGCGTGCTTGGGCGAGAGTAGTACTAGGATGGGGGACCCCCTGGGAAGTCCTCGTGTTGCACCCCTTTTTCGTTATTTTTTTCTTTCTTAAAAGCACCGGCCTTTCTCGTTTCATTTGCTGCGGCCGTCGGATGGGAACTGACCGGGATGAGGAAAAAGCTTTCAAATCAGGCCTTCCACCCTTGTTCACTCGAAATTACCGAAATTCCTCCACGGACGCCTCCTGGCACTGAAAACCACATTAGAGGCCCCTTTTTACTGCAACACACGGACGAAACCCAATGCTAGCACGGGGCGATGAAGGCGGTCGAGCTACCGTCCGTAACGCACTCTTAGCTCGCCGCTTCCGAGCTGTCAGTTACGAACTTGCGAACTCTTTAGATTTGGCGCGATCTATGAGCGACTCGGCAGCCGCGTGCACTGTATAAAAGACTTGTTCCGCCATATTCCGGTGGGTGCGATCATACCAGCATATGCACCGGATCCCATCAGAACTCCGCAGTTAAGCGTGCTTGGGCGAGAGTAGTGCTAGGATGGGTGACCTCCTGGGAAGTCCTCGTTCTGCTCCCCTTTTTCGTTGTTTTTTTCTTTTTTAGAAGCGCCGTTCTTTCTCGTTTCATTAGCTGGGGCCAGCGGATTAGAACTGACCAGGACGTGGAAAAAGCATCCAAATCAGGCCATCCCCCTATGTTCAGTTGAAATTACCGAAATTCCCCTACGGGCGCCTCGTGGCCCTGAAAAACACATCAGAGGCCCCTTTTTAATGCAACGCACGGACGAAACCCCATGCATGCACGGGGCGATGAAGGTGGTCGAGCTACCGTCCGTAACGCACGCTTAGCTCGCCGCTTCCGAGTTGTCAGTTACGAACTTGCGAACTCTTTGGAGCCGACGTGCTTTATGCGCAACTCAGCGGCTACGTATCCTCAATGAAACATTTGTTCCGCAAGAATTCGATGGGTGCGATCATGCCAGCACTGATGCACCGGATCCCATCAGAACTCCGCAGTTAAGCGTGCTTGGGCGAGAGTAGTACTGGGATGGGTGACCTCCTGGGAAGTCCTTGTGTTGCACCCCTTTTTCGTTGTTTTTTCTTTCTCAAAACCACCGATCTTTCTCGTTTCATTTTGCTGCGGCCGCCGGATGAGGACTGACCAGGACGAGGAAAAAGCTTCCAAACCAGGCCTTCCGTCCTTGTTCAATCGAAATTATCGAAATTCCTTTACGGACGACGCCTGGCACTGAAAACCACATTAGAGGCCCCATTTTACTGCAACACACGGACGAAACCCAATGCTCGCACGGGGCGATAAAGGCGGTCGAGCTACCGTCCGTAATGCACTCTTAGCTCGCCGCTTCCGAGCTGTCAGTTACGAACTTGCGAGCTCTTTAGATTTGGCGCGATGTATGAGCGACTCGGCGGGCGCGTGCACTCTATAAAAGATTTGTTGCGCCAGATTCTAATGGGTGCGGTCATCCCAGCATTAATGCACCGGATGCCATCAGAACTGCGCAGTTAAGCGTGCTTGGGCTGGAGTAGTGCTAGGATGGGTGACCTCCTGGGAAGTCCTCGTGTTGCACCCCCTTTTCGTTGTTTTTTTCTTCATTAAAAGCACCGATCTTTCTCGTT
>JAKOGI010004732.1:0-21402 GCA_029747015.1 Carnegiea gigantea | reverse complement strand
ATTTTTGTGTGCACTTTTGGCCTAACTAAAGTGGTCCCACAACTTGAGGCTCCACATGGTTTTGAATCTTAAGATGTCAGCTTTAAAATAAGCCCAATTTTATTTAATTTGGACGTCATTTGATTGGGCAAAGTAGCACTCAAAGGGAAGTTGTCCTGCTCCAGCCCAGTTCTGATATAGGTGTAATGTTCGGACCATAACGTTTGATCGACTTATCCAAATTGAGCAAATGAGCCCATTCTGGAAAATAGATTTCCAGGGCTTTCCGACAAGCCCAAAATCACCTGATTTGGACGTGTGTGCTGAGAGTTATGCTCCGTTGAAGTGGAGGCTGCTGCAAGGATTAAATGCTGGGCAAATGAAGAGACTTTGGTTACATGACATCATGTGGATGACATCATGCACGACTTGGAGTGTTCTAGATGTATGTCTTCAGCTGATTGGAAGCCTAGAATATTCTTTGTAACCTCCCCCACCCCTTTATGTTGAGTCTTTTCCATTTTCCAAGCCTTTTCAATTTTCTAGTTTTAATTGCTAAGAGTTTTTAAGTCTTTTGGTTATCTTTGTTTAGCCTATAAATAGGTGGGTTATGTAGTTGCATTTGAATTGAGAGTTGTAAGCTTTTCTAAGAGTAGTACAAACACCTTGAGAGCGATTCTCATTTGTGTCCAAAAAAAAAAATCCCTAGTTCTATATCTAGAATTTTGGCAAGTTCAAGTGGTGTTCTAGGTTCTCTTTTCTTTTCCAATTGGAGCGATTCCTTGGTGAAGACGAGAGGATTTGCCCAAGATCAAGTCCTTGAGTGGCTTCGCGAAGGATTATCTCAAGTGCAAGGTCTTGTTTATCCGTTGTTCTTTTTTGTTATTATTTTCATTCCATCTCAATCAACCTTCCATTTTCTCTTTACTTTGGTTCTATTCTTATTTGGGCTTATTTGAGTTTGATTTGGTTCACTTACCGCCCACATATACATCAATTGGTATCAGAGCCCAGGTTGCCATTTGACCAAGTTTGCAGCCCAAACACATTTCCCAGACAAAAACACAAAAACAACTCAAACTAGCAAAACCGTGCAAAAACCAAGCATCCGCGGGCAGCAATTTGGCACCGCCACACCGTGCTCCCTAGCACGACCGTGCCACCCTTGATTTTTAGTATTTTCAAAGCAGCACTCAAGCACGGTTCCCCAGTGCCCCATTGCACGACCGTGCCCTCCCTCCTCTTCTCCAAAATAGCCTTTTTCTAGCCTAAACACATAACCCACAAAGAACCCTTAAGCATTCATCCATCATGATTTCTCTTGGAAACTTGCGAAAAGAGATTGCTTTGATTGAATAGGAGATGGTCATCCTTGGAACTCCAAAGTTTCGTGGCCAAAAAGAAGATTTCCCTTATTGGATTTCCAAAGTGGATTAAGTCTTCACTCGCTACAATATTGACGAGCAAGAGAAGTTTAACGTGGTTATCAAGAAGCTCCGAGGCCATGCGCTTGAATGGTGGGAAAAGTACAAGTATAAGAGGAAGAAGAGAATAAAAAGTAAGATCAGAACATGGGATAAGTTGAGAGGTAAACTAAAGTATGCTTTTGCTCCAACCTCTTACTTACAGAAGCATCTTTTTTTTACCTTTGAGGGAAATGGCTTTAATTCCTCTTCTAAAGGCATCCCTTTCAACAAGGGGAGTCCCATGAGTGCTTGTATCTCTAACTCTACTTCCTTCCTTTGTTTAGAGAAACCTAACCCCAACAAAGATGAAAAGATCCTTGGGGAGGAAGCTTCAAGCCAAGTTGACCTACCTCCTATTTTTGATGACTATGGTGATGAAGAGACCTTTGAACTTGAGGGACAAGAAGACTATTCATGTCCTTTGCCACTTGTGCTAGATCACCATTTAGATAAGGGAATAGCATGTGTTGCTCACTTTGATCCTTGTTATGACAATTTCATTGTTCCATTATCCCCACAATTAGAACCTGAACTAACCAAACTTGTAACCATGGGGGGACAAATAGGAAACACAAGTGAGGGACAACCAAGAGGGATAGATAAGGAAGGCAAACATGGAGAACCCTTGATCTTTAAAGAAGGATGTCATGAAAAGCATGAGGTGAATTGTGACCTACCTCTAAGATTTGATGAGCTTGAAATTGAAGAACTCCAAGTGTCCGATTTGGAGCTATGTGGGGTTGTCGAAGGAATTGAGGAACTCTTGAGTCAAGAAGAATGCCCTCATTCACAACAAGAATTGAGGACAATTCTTTTCGAAGAAAGAGGGATTGATGTATATTTTTAAGGGGATCATTTTCATTCTTTAAACTCAACTTCAAGGGAGGTAAGTTTCAAACAAGTTCATGCATGGCAAGGCTCCTCTTTGGTTCCAATACTTGAATTTCATGACAAAAGACACTTTATGGAGTTCTATTTGAACGTCAAAGTGCCTTTTCCAAACGGGTTTTCCAAATGGGGATCAAGAGAACCTTGCATTTCAATGATGGAGACCATCATGAACGGCCCAAAGACCATCAAGCCCAGCCCAAGGAAGACCCAATCAAGTTTCAAGAAGTCAAAGACGTGGCAAAACTCTGTAGAAAAGTTTTATTCCTTCCGGAAGAATTAGTACCCGATTCGTCCCTGCGGAAGGTAATTTCTGTGGCAACTTTTGGACAAGCTCAAGTAGACCCACAACTTGAGGGGCCACATGGTTTTGAAGCTTAAGATGTCAGCTTTAAAATAAGCCCAATTTTATTTAATTTGTACGTCATTTGATTGGGCAAAGTAGCACTCAAAGGGAAGTTGTCCTGCTCCAGTCGAGTTCTGATATAGGTGTAATGTTCGGACCATAACTTTTGATCTACTTTTCCAAATTGAGCAAATGAGCCCATTCTGGAAAATAGATTTCCAGGGCTTTCCGACAAGCCCAAAATCACCTGATTTGGACGTGTGTGCTGAGAGTTATGCTCCGTTGAAGTGGAGGCTGCTGCAAGGATTAAATGCTGGGCAAATGAAGAGACTTTGGTTACATGACATCATGTGGATGACATCATGCACGACTTGGAGTGTTCTAGATGGATGTCTTCAACTGATTAGAAGCTTAGAATATTCTTTGTAACCTCTCCCACCCCTTTATGTTGAGTCTTTTCCATTTTCCAAGCCTTTTCAATTTTCTAGTTTTAATTGCTAGGAGTTTTTAAGTCTTTTGGTTATATTTGTTTAGCCTATAAATAGGTGGGTTATGTAGTTGCAATTGAATTCAGAGTTGTAAGCTTTTCTAAGAGTAGTACAAACACCTTGAGAGTGATTCTCATTTGTGTCCAAAAACAAAATCCCTAGTTCTATATCTTGAATTTTGTCAAGTTCAAGTGGTGTTCTAGGTTCTCTTTTCTTTTCCAATTGGAGTGATTCCTTGGTGAAGTCAAGAGGATTTGCCCAAGATCAAGTCCTTGAGTGGCTTCGCGAAGGATTATCTCAAGTGCAAGGTCTTGTTTATCCGTTGTTCTTTTTTGTTATTATTTTCATTCCATCTCAATCAACCTTCCATTTTCTCTTTACTTTGGTTCTATTCTTATTTGGGCTTATTTGAGTTTGATTTGGTTCACTTACCACCCACATATACATCAATTGGTATCAGAGCCCAGGTTGCCATTTGACCAAGTTTGCAGCCCAAACACATTTCCCAAACAAAAACACAAAAACAACTCAAACTAGCAAAACCGTGCAAAAACCAAGCATCCGCGGGCAGCAATTTGGCACCGCCACACCGTGCTCCCTAGCACGACCATGCCACCCTTGATTTTCAGTATTTTCAAAGCAGCACTCAAGCACGGTTCCCCAGTGCCCCATTGCACGACCGTGCTCTCCCTCCTATTCTCCAAAACAGCCTTTTTCTAGCCGAAACACATAACCCACAAAGAACCCTTAAGCATTCATCCATCATGATTTCTCTTGGGAACTTGAGAAAAGAGATTGCTTTGATTGAAAAGGAGATGGTCATCCTTGAAACTCCAAAGTTTCGTGGCCAAAAAGAAGATTTCCCTTGCTGGATTTCCAAGTGGATCAAGTCTTCACTCGCTACAATATTGATGAGCAAGAGAAGTTTGAGGTGGTTATCAAGAAGCTCCGAGGCCATGCGCTTGACTGGTGGGAAAAGTACAAGTATAAGAGGAAGAAGAGAGGAAAAAGTAAGATCAGAACATGGGATAAGTTGAGAGGTAAACTAAAGTATGCTTTTGCTCCAACCTCTTACTTACAGAAGCATCTTTTTCTTACCTTTGCGGGAAATGGCTTTAATTCCTCTTCTAAAGGCATCCCTTTCAACAAGGGGAGTCCCATGAGTGCTTGTATCTCTAACTCTACTTCCTTCCTTTGCTTGGAGAAACCTAACCCCAACAAAGATGAAAAGATCCTTGGGGAGGAAGCTTCTAGCCTACTTGACCTACCTCCTGTTTTTCGTGACTATGGTGATGAAGAGACCTTTGAACTTGAGGGACAAGAAGACTATTCATGTCCTTTGCCGCTTGTGCTAGATCACCATTTAGATAAGGGAATAACATGTGTTGCTCACTTTGATCCTTGTTATGACAATTTCATTGTTCCATTATCCCCACAATTAGAACCTGAACTAACCAAACTTATAACCATGGGGGGACAAATGGGAAACACAAGTGAGGGATAACCAAGAGGGATAGATAAGGAAGGCGAACATGGAGAACCCTTGATCTTTAAAGAAGGATGTTATGAAAATCATGGCGAATTGTGACCTACCTCCAATATTTGATGAGCTTGAAAATGAAGAACTCCAAGTGTCCGATTTGGAGCTATGTGGGGTTGTCGAAGGAATTGAGGAACTCTTGAGTCAAGAAGAATGCCCTCATTCACAAACAAGAATTGAGAACAATTCTTTTCGAAAAAAGAGGGATTGATGTATATTTTCAAGGGTATCATCTTCATTCTTTCAACTCAACTTCATGGGAGGTAAGCTCCATACAAATTCATGCATGGCAAGGCCCTTCTTTGGTTCCAATATTTGAATTTCATGACAAAAGACACTTTATAGAGTTTTATTTGACACTCAAAGTGCCTTTTCCAACGGTTTTCAACAAATGGGTGATCAGAGTACCTTTGCATTTCAATGATGGCAGAACCATCAATGACGGCCCACAGGCATCAAGCCCAGCCCAAGGAAGACCCAATCAAGCTTCCAGAGTCAAGACGTGCAAAACTCTGTAGAAAAGTTTTATTCTTCCTGAAGAATTAGTACCACGGATTCGTTCCCTGCGGAGAGGTAATTTCTGTGGCAACTTTTGACCAAGCTCACGTGGACCCACAACTTGAGGGGCCACATGGTTTTGAAGCTTAAGATGTCAGCTTTAAAATAAGCCCAATTTTATTTAATTTGGACGTCATTTGATTGGGCAAAGTAGCACTCAAAGGGAAGTTGCCCTGCTCCAGCCCAGTTCTGATATAGGTGTAATGCTCGGACCATCCCTTTTGATCTACTTATCCAAATTGAGCAAATGAGCCCATTCTGGAAAATAGATTTCCAGGGCTTTCTGACAAGCCCAGAATCACCGGATTTGGACGTGTGTGCTGATAGTTATGCTCCGTTGAAGTGGAGGCTGCCGCAAGGATTAAATGCTGGGCAAATGAAGAGACTTTGGTTACATGACATCATGTGGATGACATCATGCACGACTTGGAGTGTTCTAGATGGATGTTTTCAGCTGAGTGGAAGCTTAGAATATTCTTTGTAACCTCCCCCACCCCTTTTGATGTTGAGTGTCTTTTCCATTTTCAACCTTTCAATTTTCTAGTTTAATTGCTAGTATTTTTTAAGCCTTTTGGTTATCTTTGTTTAGCCTATAAATAGGTGGGTTATGTAGTTGCATTTGAATTCAGAGTTGTAAGCTTTTCTAAGAGTAGTACAAACACCTTGAGAGTGATTCTCATTTGTGCCCAAAAAAAAAATCCCTAATTCTATATCTTGAATTTTGGCAAGTTCAAGTGGTGTTCTAGGTTCTCTTTTCTTTTCCAATTGGAGTGATTCCTTGGTGAAGTTAAGAGGATTTGCCCAGGATCAAGTCCTTGAGTGGCTCCGCGAAGGATTATCTCAAGTGCAAGGTCTTGTTTATCCGTTGTTCTTTTTTGTTATTATTTTCATTCCATCTCAATCAACCTTCCATTTTCTCTTTACTTTGGTTCAATTCTTATTTGGGCTTATTTGAGTTTGATTTGGTTCACTTACCACCCACATATACAACAATTGGTATCAGAGCCTAGGTTGCCATTTGACCAAGTTTGCAGCCTAAACACATTTCCCAAACAAAAACACAAAAACAACTCAAACTAGCAAAACCGTGCAAAAACCAAGCATCCGCGGGCAGCAATTTGGCACCGCCACACCGTGCTCCCTAGCACGACCATGCCACCCTTGATTTTCAGTATTTTCAAAGCAGCACTCAAGCACGGTTCCCCAGTGCCCCATTGCACGACCGTGCTCTCCCTCCTCTTCTCCAAAACAGCCTTTTTCTAGCCGAAACACATAATCCACAAAGAACCCTTAAGCATTCATCCATCATGATTTCTCTTGGGAACTTGAGAAAAGAGATTTCTTTGATTGAAAAGGAGATGGTCATCCTTGAAACTCCGAAGTTTCGCGGCCAAAGGGAAGATTTTCCTTGCCGGATTTCCAAGGTGGACCAAGTCTTTGCTCGCTACAACATTGAAGAGCAAGAGAAGTTTAAGGTGGTTATCAAGAAGCTCCGAGGCCATGCGCTTGAATGGTAGGAAAAGTACAAGTATAAGAGGAAGAAGAGAGGAAAAAGTAAGATCACAACATGGGTTAAGTTAAGAGGTAAATTAATGGATACTTTCGCTCCGACCCCTTACTTACACAAGCATCCTTTTCTTTCCTTTGAGGTAAATGGCTTTAATTCCTCTTCTAAAAACCTCCATTTCAACAAGGGAAGTCCAATGAGTGCTTGTAACTCTAGCTCTACTTCCTTCTTTCATTTGGAGAAACTTAACTCCAACAAAGATGAAGAGATCCTTGGAGAAAAAGCTTCAAGCCTAGTTGACCTACCTCCTGTTTTTGATGACTATGGTGATGATGAGACCTTTGAACTTGAGGGACAAGAAGACTATTCATTTCCTTCGCCACTTGTGCTAGATCCCCGGCGAATAGCATGTGTTGCTCACTTTGATCCTTGTTATGACAATTTTATTGTTCCATTATCCCCACAATTAGAACCTGAACTAACCAAACTTGTAACCATGGGGGGACAAATAGGAAACACAAGTGAGGGACAACCAAGAGGGATAGATAAGGAAGGCAAACATGGAGAACCCTTGATCTGTAAAGAAGGATGTCATGAAAACCATGAGGTGAATTGTGACCTACCTCCAATATTTGATGAGCTTGAAATTGAAGAACTCCAAGTGTCCGATTTGGAGCTATGGGGGGTTGTCGAAGGAATTGAGGAACTCTTGAGTCAAGAAGAATGCCCTCATTCACAACAAGAATTGAGGACAATTCTTTTCGAAGAAAGAGGGATTGATGTATATTTTTAAGGGGATCATTTTCATTCTTTAAACTCAACTTCAAGGGAGGTAAGTTTCAAATAAGTTCATGCATGGCAAGGCTCCTCTTTGGTTCCAATATTTGAATTTCATGACAAAAGACACTTTATGGAGTTCTATTTGAACGTCAAAGTGCCTTTTCCAAACGGGTTTTCTAAATGGGGATCAAGAGTACCTTGTATTTCAATGATGGAGACCATCATGAACGGCCCAAAGACTATCAAGCCCAGCCCAAGGAAGACCCAATCAAGCTTCAAGAAGTCAAAGACGTGGCAAAACTCTGTAGAAAAGTTTTATTCCTTCCGGAAGAATTAGTACCCGATTCGTCCCTGCGGAAGGTAATTTCTGTGGCAACTTTTGGACAAGCTCAAGTAGACCCACAACTTGAGGGGCCACATGGTTTTGAAGCTTAAGATGCCAGCTTTAAAATAAGCCCAATTTTATTTAAGTTGGACGTCATTTGATTGGGCAAAGTAGCACTCAAAGGGAAGTTGTCCTGCTCCAGCCCAGTTCTGATATAGGTGTAAAGTTCGGACCATAACGTTTGATCGACTTATCCAAATTGAGCAAATGAGCCCATTCCGGAAAATAGATTTCCAGGGCTTTCCGACAAGCCCAAAATCACCTGATTTGGACGTGTGTGCTGAGAGTTATGCTCCGTTGAAGTGGAGGCTGCTGCAAGGATTAAATGCTTGGCAAATGAAGAGACTTTGGTTACATGACATCATGTGGATGACATCATGCACGACTTGGAGTGTTTCTAGATAGTGCTTCAGCTGATTGTGAAGCTTAGAATATCTTTGTAACCTCTCCCGCCCTTTAATGTTGTCAAGCCTTTTTCATTTTCCAAGCCTTTTTCAATTTTCTAGTTTTAATTGCTAGGTAGTTTTTAAGTCTTTTGTTATATTTGTTTACCATAAATAGGTGGTTTATGTGGTTGCAATTGAATTCATATTGTAAGCTTTTCTAAGAGTAGTACAAACACCTTGAGAGTGATTCTCATTTGTGTCCAAAAAAAAAATCCCTAGTTCTATATCTTGAATTTTGGCAAGTTCAAGTGGTGTTCTGGGTTCTCTTTTCTTTCCCAATTGGAGTGATTCCTTGGTGAAGACAAGAGGATTTGCCCAAGATCAAGTCCTTGAGTGGCTCCGTGAAGGATTATCTCAAGTGCAAGGTCTTTTTTATCCTTTGTTCTTTTTTGTTATTATTTTCATTCCATCTCAATCAACCTTCCATTTTCTCTTTACTTTTGTTCAATTCTTATTTGGGTTTATTTGAGTTTGATTTGGTTCACTTACCACCCACATATACATCAATTGGTATCAGAGCAAAGGTTTTAAAGCGACCCACATCACACCCAAATACATTTAAAAAAAAAAAACCGTGAACATCCAGTGTCCACAGGCCAGAAATTTCGCACGGTTCCCCAGTGCCATACCACATGAGTTTGAGGACAAACGCAAACCACCCGGGGAGTATGATGCATATTCCCATATGCATCATTTTTTATTTTAAGGTCCAACTTCCAGCAAAAAGTGTCAACAAGAGCGTGCATGGGAACTCTCATATTTTTCTCTTATTATGTGAGTTCAAGGACTTTAGACACCATGAAGTATCAAGCAATGGCAAAAATCTGATAAAACTCATATTCCTAATCGGAAAATGGTGCCCCCGATTCATCCCTGACCCTGTGTAAGGTAATTTTTTTTTGTGCTCTTTTTGGACTAGCTCAAGTGGACCCACAACATTGAGGGGCCACATGGTTTTGAGTTTGATCTCAGCTTTCAAACAAGCCCAATTATGTTTAATTTGGACATCGTTTGGTTGGGTTAAATATTACTCAAAGAAGACATGTCCTGCTCCAGTCCAGTTCTGATATAGGTATCATGGTCGGACCATAACTTTTAATCTACTTATCCAAATTCAGCAAATAAGCCCATTATGGAAAATAGTTTTCCAGGGGTTTCCAACAAGCCCAGAATCACCTGATTTGGACGTGTGTACTGAGCGTTATGCTCAGTTGAATTGGGGGCTGCTACAAGGATTAAATGCTGGGCAAATGAAGAGACTTTGGTTACATGACATCATGTGGATGACATCATGCACGACTATGGAGTGTTTCTTAATGGTGTTTTCCAGTCGATTGGAAGCTAGAATATTCCTTTGTAACTCCCCCCACCTTTATGTTGAGTCCTTTCCATTTTTCCAAGCCTTTTTCATTTTCTAGTTTTTAATTGCTAGGAGTTTTTTAGTCATTTGGTTATCCTTTGTTTAGCCTATAAATAGGTGGGTTATGTATTTGTATTTGAAATTCAGAGTTGTAAGCTTTTCAAGAGTATTACAAACACCTTGAGATGTTCTCCATTTGTATCCCAAAAAAAATCCTGTTCTAGTATACCTTGAATTTTGGCAAGTTCAAGTGGTGTTCTAGGTTGTCTTTTCTTTTCCAATTGGAGTGATTCCTTGGTGAAGACGAGAGGATTTGCCCAAGATCAAGTCCTTGAGCAGCTCCGCGAAGGATTATCTCAAGTGCAAGGTCTTGTTTATCCTTTGTTTTTTTTTGTTATTATTTTCATTCCATCTCAATCAACCTTCCATTTTCTCTTTACTTTTGGTTCAATTCTTATTTGTGTTTATTTGAGGTGATTTGGTTCAGCTTACACCCCCATATACCCATCATTGGTATCAGAGCAAGGTTTAAAGGGACCCATATCCACACCAAATACATTTAAAAAAAAAAATCGTGAACATCTAGTGTCCCCACGGCGCGAGAATTTCGCACGTGCCCCCCGTGCCATAACCACATGGATTTTGAGGGACAAACTCAAAACAACCCGGGATATGATGCATATTTCACATGATGCATCATTTTTATTTTAAGGTCAACTTCCAAGAAGAAAAGTGTCAAACAAGAGCGTGCATGAGAACTCTCATATTTTCTCTTATTATATGAGTTCAAGGACTTTAGATACCATGAAGTAGTCAAGCAAGTGGCAAAAATCTGGAGAAAACTCATATTCCTTCCGGAAGAATTGGTGCCCGATTCATCCCTACGGAAGGTAATTTTTTTTTTGTGCTCATTTTTTGGACTAGCTCAAGTGGACCCACAACTTGAGGGGCCACATGGTTTTGAAGTTTAAGATCTCAGCTTTCAAACAAGCCCAATTATGTTTAATTTGGGCGTCGTTTGGTTGGGCTAAATATTACTCAAAGAAGACATGTCCTGCTCCAGTCCAGTTCTGATATAGGTGTAATGTTTGGACCATAACTTTTGATCTACTTATCCAAATTGAGCAAATGATCCCATTCTGGAAAATGGATTTCCAGGGCTTTTCAACAAGCCCAGAATCACCTGATTTGGACGTGTGTGCTGAGAGTTACGCTCAGTTGAAGTGGAGGCTGCTGCAAGGATTAAATGCTGGGCAAATGAAGAGACTTTGGTTACATGACATCATGTGGATGACTTCATGCAAGACTTGGAGTGTTCTAGATGGATGTCTTCAGCTGATTGGAAGCCTAGAATATTCTTTGTAACCTCCCCACCCCTTTATGTTGAGTCTTTTCCATTTTCCAAGCCTTTTCAATTTTCTAGTTTTAATTGCTGGGAGTTTTTAAGTCTTTTGGTTATCTTTGTTTAGCCCATAAATAGGTGGGTTATGTAGTTGCATTTGAATTCAGAGTTGTAAGCTTTTCCAAGAGTAGTACAAACACCTTGAGAGTGATTCTCATTTGTTTCCCAAAAAAAATCCCTAGTTCTATTTCTTGAATTTTGGCAAGTTCAAGTGGTGTTCTAGGTTCTCTTTTCTTTTCCAATTGGAGTGATTCCTTGGTGAAGACGAGAGGATTTGCCCAAGATCAATTCCTTGAGTGGCTCCGCGAAGGATTATCTCAAGTGCAAGGTCTTGTTTATCCTTTGTTCTTTTTTGGTTATTATTTTCATTCCATCTCAATCAACCTTCCATTTTCTCTTTACTTTGGTTCAATTCTTATTTGGGTTTATTTGAGTTTGATTTGGTTCACTTACTGCCCACATATACATCAATTGGTATCAGAGCCCCACTCCCTCTTCTATATCTCTCTAGAGGTGATGCCCTATGACCTCCTTCCCCAAAAGCTCCCATATTATGAGCGTGACCCCTTTCTTGAGAGGCTTGCTAACCCTTTGAGTTTGAGGACAAACTCAAAACCACCCGGGGAGTATGATGCATATTCCTATATGCATCATTTTTATTTAAGGTCAACTTCCAAGAAGAAAAGTGTCAAACAAGAGCGTGCATGGGAACTCTCATATTTTATCTTATTATGTGAGTTCAAGGATTTTAGACACCGTGAAGAAGTCAAGCAAATGGCGAAAATCTGGATAAAACTCATATTCCTTCCGGAAGAATTGGTGCCCGATTCATCCCTGCGGAAGGTAATTTTTTTTTTGTGCTCATTTTTTGGACTAGCTCAAGTGAACCCACAACTAGAGGGGCCACATGGTTTTGAAGTTTAAGATCTCAGCTTTCAAACAAGCCCAATTATGTTTAATTTGGACGTCGTTTGGTTGGGCTAAATATTACTCAAAAAAGACATGTCCTGCTCCAGTCTAGTTCTGATATAGGTGTAATGTTCGGACCATAACTTTTGATCTACTTATCCAAATTGAGCAAATGAGCCCATTCTGGAAAATAGATTTCCAGGGCTTTCCAACAAGCCCAGAATCACCTGATTTGGACCTGTGTGCTGAGAGTTATGCTCAGTTGAAGTGGAGGCTGCTGCAAGGATTAAATGTTGGGCAAATGAAGAGACTTTGGTTACATAACATCATGTGGATGACATCATGCACGACTTGGAGTGTTCTAGATGGATGTCTTCAGCTGATTGGAAGCCTAGAATATTTTTCGTAACCTCCCCCACCCCTTTATGTTGACTCTTTTCCATTTTCCAAACCTTTTCAATTTTCTAGTTTTAATTGCTAGGAGTTTTTAAGTTTTTTGGTTATCTTTGTTTAGCCTATAAATAGGTGGGTTATGTAGTTGCATTTGAATCGAGAGTTGTAAGCTTTTCCAAGAGTAGTACAAACACCTTGAGACTGATTCTCATTTGTGTCCAAAAAAAAAAATCCCTAGTTCTATATCTTGAATTTTGGCAAGTTCAAGTGGTGTTCTAGGTTCTCTTTTCTTTTCCAATTGGAGTGATTCCTTGGTGAAGACGAGAGGATTTGCCCAAGATCAAGCCTTTGAGTGGCTCCGCGAAGGATTATCTCAAGTGCAAGGTCTTGTTTATCCTTTGTTCTTTTTTGTTATTATTTTCATTCCATCTCAATCAACCTTTCATTTTCTCTTTACTTTGGTTCAATTCTTATTTGGGTTTATTTGAGTTTGATTTGGTTCACTTACCACCCACATATACATCATGTTTGGTGGTGATTCTATATCCAAACATTGAGTTTAGCTCTATCATTTCCACTATTCTTCTACACGGGTTCAAAGCCTTGAACTGAATTTTAGTTTGCTTAACCGTGTGCTATTGCAATCTTGCTTTAGTATTACTTCTTCCCCTTAAAGGTACATCACACATGTATATTCTTCAACACTCATATAACCTTGACTAAGGTTATGAAGTTGAGAATAACAATCTTGGACATAGGTTGGCGGTGGAAAGTGAGCCTTGAGTTTGGATTTCATTTTATCGCAAGTACGGATTCTTGATTTCCTCTCTCTTAGCCGTTTAGCACTTAGGTTTGTCCACCACATAGATTGATGGAAATCCCTCCATCCCTTTTGTTTTAAAAGAATCAAATCAATTAGGTAAGCTCAATATGCTGGTTTAAGGATGAATAAATCATCCAAGTTTTGATTAAGCATTGAAACTACAGGGTAAGGGTTAATTCCAGTAGCTAACCCATTTTTATGTACTTAATTTCTCAAACATACTAAGGGTTTACATCTAGTATTTTTTGATGGATTTGAAGTGCAAGATGTGAGCTTTCCAACAAATCAAGTTTCATCCAATTTGGACTTCGTTTGGTCATTCAAATCAGCAGTTAAACCCAAGGTGTCAAAACTGCCCAGCAGGGCCAGGATGAACCCGGTTTTGTTCTTTTTATTTCTTATGATATAGTTTGGTTTAAGTCTTGTATTTTTACATATTTTGGGTCCCCAAGATCTTAGATTTCACGTCCAATTAGAATTACTAGATTTGGAGTTCAATTGGTTAGTGAATTAAGCTAATTAGTAAACCTGTGCTGTTTTGGAGTCCAATCTGCACGGTTTGGGTAATCAGGCTCATTCAAGGAGTAAACGACGTCCAAATGCTATGATTCAAAAATGAGGGTAAACTAGACATCTTGAGGTTTCCTTTCATGTAAGAAAAGCCATGATTACTCAGCATTTGAGGTGTCAACCATGAAGCACAAATCACAGCAGAAACGGGCACCTAGATACCTGGTTGCTTAACAAGGCGGATTTCCCTGCTAGATGGGTTTGGTTAAGGTGTGTACCTGCCTACTAGGTCACCTAGAGCTGCTTGGTAAGCTGCCACCCAGCCACATAGGTGAGTGACACGTGGAAGCAAGAAGAAGGCGACACATGTCAAGCAAAGAACCGGCCACACACAAGCTACTTGGCAGCCATGCATTCAAAGCTCTTTTGAAGTGGCAGCCGTGCCTCTCTTACCTTCCTTGAAGGGAAGTTGAGTCAACAAGGTTTCTTAATGATGGAGGTCCATCCTCAAGGTCTAATAATGTTTCATTGATCCAAAATAATCAAGAAATCAACTCCAAAGTCACGGCCATGAGTCACTTGATGGCAATCACACAAGGTGATACACCCGGGTTCTCATCCAGATTTTTACCCGGTTTTTGCTATCTTATTACATCGACCTAAAGCATATTTTGGTGTCCGTTTTTTTGGATGATTATCAAGTTCAGGATGTTAACTTTTAAGTCCAATTGGTTTCATATCATTTGGAATTCATTTGGTTACTTAAAACAGTTCATCTCTTGAACCTGTCCGGATTGCACTGCAAAATGCACGGATTTGGTTTTCTGGTTTGTTCAGGGGGCAAATGACGTCCAAATGCTACGATTCCAAATGGAGGGTAAACTAGACATCTTGAGGTTTCCACCCATGTAAGAAACGTAGCAAATAGTCATCATTTGAGGTGTCAAACATGCGTTGCAAGTGGAGGCAGAAACCGGCTGCTTGACACCCGGTTGCTTAGCTTGGTGGTTTTCCTCCTTCAAGGGGTTTGCTTAAGGTGGATGGCTGCCAAGCAGGTCATTTTGAGCTGCTTGATCAAGCACCACTCAGCTACTTGAGAGAGAGACACGTGGAGCAAGTGAAACATCACCATTTTGCAAGCCCTCATTCGACCACTCAAGCATGACGTGGCACACATGCATTCTTCAGTCCTTTTGAGGTGGCTAGCCGTGCACTCTTACCTTCCTAGCTGGGAAAATGAGTCATCTACATTCCTTAATGCATAGGAAAGGTTTAGGAAGATAACTTAAGTGCTTTATAAAATAAGCTTTCAGCTTTTGGTTTGTATTAGAGTAAACCGTGTGTTAGGAAGTGATTAGCAAGTTTAATGACTTTCCTACCTTGGAAGGAAAGCTCATTTGTGTACTCTCAAGGCCATATAAAGCCTTGTATGTTCATTTTGAAGGAATAGAGTTGAATTTTCAGTAGAGAGAAAAGACTTTGTATCTTGTGATTTCCTAAACACTTAACTTGCTTATCCTTAATTGTGGCCGATTAAGGTGGTGACCAAGTGAGTCTCAATCTTTGGTTAGGTGGTGAATCTTATCCTAATCCAAGATTGAGGGCCCTAAGCTAAATGATTAGTGGGGTATCTTATCTAATCATCTAGCTTAGAACTATCCAAGTTTCATTAAACACTCTTGAAGTTCACAAACTAGTTCTTGGTTTCACTCCTCTCAAACCATGAATTACCTTTGTTCTTCTTAGTGTCTTTTTATCTTCCCTTACTTCCCTCACTTCCTTACTCCTTTGATTCCTCTTATCCACACAAAATCAAGCCTTGACATAGCTGATTGCATCGAACTTCCAACAAACTTCAAAGCTACCTCAAACCGTGGAAAGGGACTTACCTAGGCAAGCTAGGCAGCGAGTTGGCACGGTCACCCCGTGCCCTTGAGCACGACCGTGCCACCCCTGGCCGTAAGAGTTTGCTTGTTTTCTAGCCTCCTTTGAAGTGAGTTAACTTGGGTTGCTATCCTTCCCTTGGACTTACATCACTTAATGATTAGGAAAGAGTTTAAAAGAGAAATCTTGTGTTTTTTAGCTTAAACTTTCAGATTATGCATGTTTAAGCTTAAACCGTGTACTCAAGCATAGGATTAGTTTTAATACCTTTCCTTGCCTAGAAGGAAAGCTTATTTTCGTGTAACCAAGGGCTTTATAAATGCCTTTGCTTCCCTTTTTGTAAAAGATGAAGCGTGTGAATCAAAAAACCGAAAAGACTTTGTGCCTTGGTTGTGTTCAAACACTTAGCTTGCTTATCCTTAATTAGGCCGATTAAGGTGGTGTTCAAGTGAGTCTTAATCATTGATTAGGTGGTGTATCTTATCCTAATCAAAGATTAAGGGCCCTAAGCTAAGTGATTAGCGGTGTATCTTATCTATTCACAAGGCTTAGAACTATCTAGATTCCATTGAATTCACTTAAAGTTCATGAAGTTAGCTTTGGGTTCCTTAAACCAAAGCTCTCCTTTTTCATGTTCTAGTCAGTAAACTTCATTCCTCTCTTCTCTTTTTCTTTTCATTTTCATTTCAAGCTTAATCAAGGCCAAGAATTCTTACTTTGATTCAGTTTTGAGCACAAACACAAAAGCCATCTCAAAACCGTGAAAATCACAAACTAGGCGTGCTTAGGCAGAAGTTTGGCACGGCCACACCGTGTCCTTAAGCACGACCGTGCCTCCCTTGGTTCGTGAGTTTTCCACTTGGGTTGTTTGTGTTCTTGTTGTAAGTTGGCTTGGGTTGTTCCTACCCTTGAGACTTACATCATAGATGCATACTTTCTGAGTCTTAAGGCTATCAATTTAACCTTCTTATCATCAGAAACATATTTATACTCAAAAACCTTCTTAACAGTATGCAACCAATCAAGAAATTCCTCAGGATCAAGCTTACCTTCGAATTCAGGAACTTCCACCTTGAAATCATTGGGATTAGCTTGAGTCCGTGGCTCCCCTCTAGTCGTTCTGGTTGGTTGTTCTTCACTTGATGAATCAACTTCATGACTAAAGACTTGTTCACACCTTGTTGGTTCAGATTGAAGAGTGTCTTCGTTCAGTTTTTGCTTTTGCTTCAAAACCGAACCTAATTGCTTTCTCAAGTACTCATTTTGTGCTTGAGCTTTTTGATTCTTTTGTGAATCCTCTTGAATCTTTCTAGGCAGAAACTCATTTTGCTTCATCAAAGCTTCAAACCTCTCTTCCAAGGTCATGCTTGTCGAACTCATCCTCACAGATTATGTTTACACTCAAACCGAAAGCGAAACTGAAAGTGCATTTGGGAATTAAATGATGGATGAAATCTGGAAGTGTGATGGAGACCATCGTGAGAACCCAAGGACCATCAAGCTCAGCCCAAGGAGGATTCACTCAAGCTTCAAGAGGTCAAGGAAGTTGCCAAACTTTGCCGGAAATTGGCGTTCATGCCCGAAGAGGTAGTGCCGCCTTCATCCAAAAATTTCCCGATTTTTGTGTGCACTTTTGGCCTACCTAACGTGGACCCACAACTTGAGGCTCCACATGGTTTTGAAGCTTAAGATTTCAGCTTTCAAATAAGCCCAAGTTTGTTTAATTTGGACATCATTTGATTGGGCAAAATATCACTCAAAGATACGTTGTGCTGATCCAGTCCAGTCTGAGATAGGTGCATTGTTTGGGCCATAACTCTCAAACCGCTTATCCCAATTGAGCACATGAGCCCATTCTGGAAAATAGACTTCCAGGGCTTTCTAACAAGCCCAAGAACGCGTGATTTGGCCGAGTATTCTGGAAGTTATGCTCTGTTGAAGTTGAGGCAGTTGCAAGGATTATGCTGGGAATATGAAGAGTCTTAGGTTACATATATTTGTGTGGCTGATATTGTGCACGTTTTAGATGCTTCTAGATTGATGTAATCAGCTGCAAAAATCCTAGAATATTCCTTGTACCCTCCCCCCCCCCCTTTTATGATGTGTCTTTTCATTTTTCTTAGACTTTTCATTAGCTAGTTTTAATTGTTAGGAGTTATTTGAGTCTTTTGATTGTTTTTTGCTGAGTCTATAAAAGGGGAGGGGCATGTGAAGCTAATCATTCAGCATTGTAAGAGATTTCCAAAGTAATACAAGCACCTTTGAGAGTGATTCTCATTTGTGTCTCAAAATTCCTAGTTCTATATCTTGAATTGGGCTCATTCAAGTGGTGTTCTAGGTTCTCTTCCTTTTCCAATTGGAGTGATTCCTTGGTTAAGACAAGAGAATTAGCCCAAGATCAAGTCATTGAGTGGCTCCGGGAAGGATTATCTTAATTACAAGGTCTTGTTTATCCTTGTTCTTTTTGTTATTATTCTTCAAACCATCTCAAACTATCTTCCACCATATTCACTTTTCTTTGGTTGATTCTTGATTAGTTTGAGTTTGAGTTGATTTGGTTCACTTACCACCCACATCTACATCAATTGGTATCAGAGCAAGGCTTTTAAGTGACCCACATCATACCCAAACACATCCCAAAAAGCCAAAATACAAAAAAAAAAAAGAGGCACAAACCGGCAATCCCAAGTCTTGAAGACCAGAGAAGCAGCACGGTGCCCCCGTGCCACAACACACGACCGTGCCATATTCTTTTTCCAGGAATCTTCAAGTCGAGACGGAGCACGGTGCCCCCGTGCCGCCAAGCACGACCGTTCCACTCTACTTTTCTGCATTTTCTTCAGCCGAAGCATAGCACGGCCTGACCGTGCCCCCTTGCACGACCGTGCCACTTTCCCTGCTGCATATTCTTCCTTCAACGCATCTCCAACATGTCTACAAAGTCCACAAGAAGCGACCAAGCACGTGTGGAAGAGTTCGAAGCACAACTCACTTATCTTCGAACTCAACTTGGGCAACTTTTGGAGGAGAAAAGAAGGTGGGTTCATAGCCCCACTCCCTCTCATCCTCATGAACCGGTGGTTAAATCTGAAGAGGAAGTCCATCACTCCCATGCCAATTCAAGTGATGAGGAACCCCCAAGGAGACGAAGGCAAGGAGGAAATATTGGGGGTGTCCGAATTGACATCCCCGAATTTGAAGGCCAACTTGATCCGGACTTATTTCTCGATTGGTTGCACACCATTGAGAGGATCTTTGAATATGAGGACATCCCGGAAGATAAGAGGGTAAAGCTTGTAGCCCTTAAACTCAGAAAATATGCTTCAATCTGGTGGGCTAACCTTGGAGCGAAAAGAGCAAGAAACGGGAAAGGGAAAATCAGAACTTGGGCCAAAATGAAAGAAAACTCAAGGCCAAGTTTCTTCCCTCTCACTATGTGCAAGACAATTATCTCAAGCTCCATCGACTCAAGCAAGGATCCAAGAGTGTGGAAGAATACACTCGGGAGTTTGAACAACTCCTACTTAAATGCGATTTGAGAGAAGACGAATCACAAACCTTGGTAAGATACTTGACCGGTCTTGATGAGTCCATTGCTCATGTAATTGAGTTGCAACCCTATTCATCCCTAGATGACTTGAGTTCTCTAGCCTACAAGGTAGAGCAACAAAAGAAATCAAAGGGAAAGAGTGTCCTTCCCAAGCCTCTCTCTCGTCCTTACCCCACACAAAAGCCTCCGTACTACCCTCCTCGTCCACAAAATCCCCCACCTCCACAAACCAAAAACACCACTCCAACCCCTCCAAACCCCTCCACACAAGAGCCCAAATCAAAGGACAAGGTTCGTTGCTTTCGGTGTCAAGGCATGGGACACTATGCATCTGAGTGTCCAAACAGGAGGATTGTTTCCCTAGCGGAGTACCAAGAAGCATGTGATGACCATGCCTATGATGAAGAAGAAGGAGAGCACTTTGAAGAAGGAAGTTTGGAAGAAGTTGAGGAAGGCCCCGATGAAGGAGAGTTGCTTGTTATCCGCCGGGCCTTGAGTGGAATTGCCACTCAAAAGGACATGGAGCAAAGAGAAGCCATTTTTCACACCAGGTGTACCGTAGGAGACAAGGTTTGTTCCCCTATCATTGATGGAGGTAGTTGTGCTAACGTTGCCTCAAAGACTATGGTGGACAAACTCAAGCTGCAAGTCTCTCCTCGTCAAAATCCCTACACCATACAATGGTTGAATCAAGGCAAAGGTTTGCAAATTACTCACCGTTGTCTTGTTTTCTTTTCAATTGGGAAAAACTATAAAGATGAGATTTGGTGTGATATAGTCCCCATGGATGCTTGCCATATATTATTGGGTAGACCGTGGCTTTTTGATAGAAGTGTCATCCATGATGGCCGGATGAACACTTGCTCTTTTCTCAAGGACCGTAAGAAAATCACTCTTACCCCTCTCAAAAGTCCTTCCCCCTCTAAGCCAAAAGACAATCCTCATTTGGAAGTCTTCTTTACTACTCTTCCCAAATCTGAGCACCATGAGTATGAGTCTTTTAAAGACTTGATACTTTTACAAGAAGAGTCTAAGCCATCATCTCCCTCACATCCACTACTCACCCCTCTTCTACAAGCCTATCACCATGTTTTTCCACAAGAAATTTCACATGGCCTTCCCCCTCCAAGATCTATCCAACACAAGATAGACCTCGTTCCCGGATCCGTACTTCCAAACAAGACGGCATACCGGATGTCTCCAAGCGAAACTCAAGAAGTCCAAAGACAAGTGGATGATCTCTTGTCCAAGGTTTTAATTCGGGAAAGTCTAAGCCCATGTGCCGTGCCCGCCCTCCTTGTTCCTAAGAAGGATGGTAGCATGCGTATGTGTGTTGATAGCCGGGCAATAAACAAGATCACTATCAAGTACCGGTTTCCTATTCCCCGATTGGAAGATCTATTGGATGAATTACATGGAGCCGCTATTTTTTCTAAGATTGATCTTAGAAGTGGCTATTATCAGATTCGTATTTTTGAAGGTGATGAATGGAAAACCGCCTTTAAGACTAAAGGAGGTTTATATGAGTGGCTTGTAATGCCATTCTGGCTTACTAATGCCCCGAGCACTTTTATGAGACTCATGAACCAAGTTCTCAAGCCCCTCATTGGAACTTGTGTTGTCGTTTACTTTGATGATATCTTGGTCTATAGCAAGACCGAGGAGGAGCATGCCAAGCATTTGCAACAAGTTTTGGAGATTCTTTCACAAGAACAACTTTATGGCAATATGGAGAAATGCCTTTTCTTCACTCCTCAAGTGGTATTCTTGGGTTTCATTGTTTCCGCCCAAGGCCTCCAAGTTGATGAAAGCAAGATCAAGGCTATTCAAGAGTGGCCAACTCCTACATCCGTCACTCAAATAAGGAGTTTTCATGGCCTAGCCTCATTTTACCGGAGGTTCATTAGAAATTTCAGCACTATCGTGGCTCCTATGACCGAGGTAATTAAAGGCAAAGAGTTTTCATGGAATGAGCAAGCACAACAAGCCTTTGAAGAGATCAAGAAGAAGCTCACTAGTTCCCCCGTTCTAGCTTTGCCTGACTTTACCAAAGTCTTTGAAGTAGAATGTGATGCATCCGGGGTAGGAATTGGAGCTGTCCTATCTCAAGAGAGGAGACCCATTGCCTTTTTTTAGTGAGAAGCTCAACGATGCCAAGAAGAAGTACTCCACCTATGACAAGGAGTTT